>JACXGI010003506.1:0-32435 GCA_016801175.1 Esox masquinongy | reverse complement strand
TCATAATCAACTTAATCAACAACAGACACATCATGACATTTCATGTTTTTTCCTAGATGTCTGTGACGGTGAGGTGACGGACAGCTCCGTCATCTCCCGCTTTTCCCGGTTTCCCATGGTTCATGAACTCACCCCGGACTCCTTCATTTGTCTTGTCTCCAATTGTCACTCACACCAGGTCTCAGTTAAGTCATCGGTATGTGTTTAAATGTTTCTCCTCTGCTCCCCTCATTTGTCGGTCATTGTTCCTTGTCTCTGTATGTTTCGTGTACGTGGTGAGTGTTTCGGTTTCATTTCATGTTGTTTAAGTCTTTATTTTCATTTCAGTTAGTTTGAGTGCTTGGTGTTCTTTTCTATTAAAATATCGCAACATCGACTACCTCTCTGCCTGCGCCTGGTTCCTCCTTTCCACCACTACACCATCCGTGACAATGACATTATTGTAAACAAAGTAGCTACTCCCAATATCATGTATTAACTTTAATTGAAATTTAATGGCTTGAATTCCTGATAACACATTTCAATATAAACATTTTCAAACCGAATTTTTGATGAAGTTGGTGTCCAGTCCAAATTAACTATTTCGAGAGAGAATGAAATGATGTGGATTTTGTGTAATTTATCGGAAATTGTACTAGGTCTATACTTGGACCTAATACATCTACATGAAAAGCAATCATATGATACAGTTTAAAAATCGAGTATCTTTTCGTTTACATCGATGATTCTTCGTCTTAATACGATCTCTCAAAAGTTTGCATACATTTTTTTTATCACTAAAACACAGCTGATTATATATACTACTGTTATTTTAATGACAAATGATTTTGATTAAATTGTGTAACCTTGCACTGTAACATAGGTAACAAGCAAATGTTTGCTGAAGAGACAGAAAATGGAAGTTATTAGTGAAAGCCACTTTTTAGCTCTTTTTTTAAAGCAAGATAAAATAAAAAAAAGGGTTAGAGTTGTATAAATAAAATAAATGGTTAGGGTTGGATAAATCAATAAAATAAAGGGTTAGGGTTGGATAAATAAAACACATTTTCTTTTTCTACATTATTACTGAAGTGTGAAAAGTCATACCAGTATCCCATATATATATCTGTTATTGTTAACAAGTGTCTGCTGCACAAATCAAGTGTCAGCATAACATGGTGTTAGGTGGACAGACTTTTCAGAAATGGTCTCAGGTCAGATGGCGGACCTATTGGGACGTCAATTGGAACCCACCTACTGCTTTATATCTAAGGTGTTATCTCCCTCACTGGAATCTGCTGAGTGTGGAAAAAGAGCAGTGTATTCTGCTGACAATTGGGAATTCAGTGTTTTGATCTGATGGAGAAGTGCTGACTTCAACTGAGAATCTCAGGTTGGCTCCTGCAGACTTGCGAGACACTGACTGGGGTTGCTGTCCAGCACAATTAAATCAGGAAGAGAGAGCTATAGGTCTGTTTCCCTCTATGCATTTGTGTGTCTGTATGTCGCATGCATCTCAGACACCATTGGTCTGGTTTCATGAAAACCAATTAAAATGCTACTCGTCTGGCACCAAATATACACAAATTGCATGTCATCTTAAATAATGACTCAATATTATTCCAATATCCCAATATTGATACATTCAGTCAACTCAAGAAGTATTGGCACTCTTAAAGAATCTACAGAAAAGTGCACAAATTTCAGTGTCTGAACTACAATTGGAATCGTTAGTTTGGGTCAAATGAGACAAAAATTTAATATTTTGGCCATGCACAGTAAAGACCCACAGTACAATTTGGTGGTGGATCATTGATGCTATGGAGCAGTTTTTATACTGGTGGTCCAGGGGCTCTTGTTAAGGTTGATGGCATAATGAATTTTACCAAGTACCTGGATATTTTAGCCCAAAACCTGGTTTCCTCTACCAGGAGATTGAGACTTGGCCATGGATGGACCTTTAAACAAGACGACAATTGCCACTAACATAAATGAACACAAAAATGGTTGCAAGACCAGAAAATAAGTGTTTTAAAATAGCTATCCCAGTCTGGATATGAATCCAATTGAAAACCTACGGGCACAAACCTAGAACTATCAACAATGTTGAAATGTGCTGTATGGAGGAGTGATCCAAGGTCCCTCCTAAAGTATGCGCCAACTTTGTCAGACGTTACAGAAAGGGGCTCAGTTCTTCAATCCAGGGGAGGATTCAGGAAATATTGATTGAAACCTATGTTGAAACCTATGTTTTTCTGAAAAATATACTAATTATTTTGTTGAATAAAAAAAAATACAGCTCCCCTTATGATATAATGTTTGTGTTTATTTTTTCGATTTACTTTTTCTCAGTTTCCTGAAGAGTGCCAGTATTACTTCAGTTAACTATAACTGATGTGAGGCTGGCTGGCTGGCTGACTGACTGGCTGGCTGGCTGACTGTCTGGCTGACTTAGGCACACTGGGTAGATGGATGGGTGTATGGGTACATCAATCTACGTAGGATTTCTGGACCTCAGGGCACAGTACAAATGTATGTATTCAAGAAAATAGAAAGTTAGACGACAGGATGGATTATTGAATTGATGGAAGATGTATTATTTCATGGGGAGACATGACTCACTGTAGACCAACACACACTACCAAGAGTCATTTCATTCCTGTTATCTGACCAGTACACCCCCAGTTGTCATGACAACTTGCACCTTTGTATTTCAACATGAAATAACTGGTATTCACCACTACCTCTTCTACTGAGCAAACCTCCCATCAAACTATACCTGACAGCGCCTGGCACGTCCCAAACTGCACCGTATCCCCTCTGTAGGGCTCCCCTTTGGACTAGGGTCTGTATGATCACTAAATAGTGCACTGCTATCTAGGGAATAGGGTGTCATGTGGAAGGCAGCCCATGTCTACTGAACCTCTTCATCTCCTGTAAGCACAGGGCCTTATCTAAACTCTCCCTCCTTATTAAGGTAAACCTTCCCCTCTTTTCTGTCAGATAGATGGAAATAGAAGTGGACAGCTCCAGTAGATTGTTACAGGTAGCTGTTAGCTCCAAGTGCTATCGCCACCTGTGATGCTGTCAATTCCAGTGCCCCCTTCCCACACCACCACCCTTACCATCACGCTAGCTCCCAGGTAAACACACAGGGATTATCGCAACACTGCCTTCCATTCATCATGCGACAGGTCCTCTACCCCCCAGCTATATGATTACATTGTTTGGGGGGGGTCCCACCGATGCCCCCCGACGCTGGGAGACATAATCAGCGGCGTCATAATGGGAGCCGCAGGCAGCCGACCGCACGCACCGCGAGCTGAGATTTTGCCCGCCGCACTTCCCAGGACAACGCCCCAATCAATCCCTTCAGCTGGTATTCTTCTCTCTCACTCCCTCTTTCCATTGTCTCCTTCACCTGATCCCCAAATCCTCGCAATCCTGTAAGAATACCGCTGGGGTTTTTGTCTCTTGCGGTTTCAGAGCGGTGTCTTCATCACTTGTCTGTCCCTTCCTTCCAGGTGGTGGGAGAATTAGGACGGGCTCAGTATAATGATGCACATTAGTAGCACATAAAACCAGAATGTTTTCATTCTAGAGGTCATTTCACATCGGAGTGATCATATAATCTGTATCTGGTGGTTAATCACATGAAGCGGGGTGAGAGAGGCCGGCAGTAAAAACTTTGATGGGAAGGATGAGAGAGATGAGGCTGGGGCTGAGTCGGCGGAGTGATTTTTTCATCTGGCCTCTTTCATACACACACACACGCACACACACACAGACACACACACACCTCTGTATACAATTATACACACAAGCATGTACTGTACACATCTGACACACAAACACTTTAGAACGTCCCGATGAGTTTTGTATTGGTTTCCAGTGGGTCTTTGCTCACTGCTGACACTACGACAGTTACATTTACACAAAACAACCCTAACCCTACCTTCAGATGTGCACACTCAAATAATTTGATGAATTCTGGCTGCAGTGATCTTAAGGCTGGGAACAAAAAATCTGCTACATGAGTACAACTGGCCCACCAGATAGATTTCAAAATGACGTATGTCTGTTAAGGTGGGACTTTGTCTATAGGCTGTGTAGTAGAATGCGCTAGTTATACATGGTAGGGATATGCCCTGTTCTTCAAATATAAAAAAATTGAAATGAATAGGCCTGAAAATGCTTTTTTGAAATACAATTAAAATGCCAATGTAGAATGTGTATATATAGCATGACATTTAAAGAGTAGTTAATAAAAAAAATAAAAAAAAATTAATAAACGTTGTTGAGTAATCTGGTAGGGACTAGATTTCCATAAAGATTAGAAACTTTATCTGGTTTGGTCTCAACAATATGGGTGTTCTGTAGCTGAGTTTGGCGTGGCTACCACTGCTTCTTGCTTTCCCTCTCATTAGTCTGCACGCTTGCTCTTTTCTCACACAAATGGCAATGGAGACGACATTATAACATTCTAATGTTCAGATGTATGTAAAGGTAAAGTAAAAAAAAATATTATCTGGATATTCGAGAAAAAAGTAAGATTTGAATGATATGGTAATGTCCAGTGTTGATCCATAATACAGTACATGCCCATCACACCAAATTTACTTTAAAATGACTTGTTACTGAAGTGTTCTTCAATAGCGAAACTAGGTTCAGCCAGGAAACCCGAGTGGTCATTGGTCAGCAACACACCAGATGATGCAGGATGTCTCCTATCACCATGTCAGATTGTGTACCTGTCTATTTAACCATCAGGTGACTCACTCAGTCGGATGCTGATGCTTGTACTAGCATGCGGGTGCACGCCCACCCACCACCCCTGCCTCCACCTGTTCTGTTATCTTGTTCCTTGTTGGGGGGATCGGTACTGAGTACCTTGCACATTGCCATGAGAATTGCACTAATAATATTAAGGTTATGCTATTGTTGGTATTATTGTATACATTATCATGTGATGTCAATGAGTTACCCCAGAGTAGCAGAACCTAATGCCAAGACTTGCATGTACAGGGCTGTACATAAGTTATCCAATAAATGGTTAAACTAATACATGGTGTTTTCTGTCTGAACCCTTTTAGGTAGAGTTGTCTCCGGGTGTTTTTTCCACCACCAACTTCCCCCTCCCTTATGTCATTTTAGCCGACATACTGATAAAACTGACTTGATATAAGATTCTAAGGAGATGACCTTCAAGAATACATCAAACACTCTAGAATAATTCACATTCATGAATCAATAATACCCAGATAGGAGGAAATAGAGAAAAAAGAGAAATGGGTCATTTCTACTTTTGGTGCAGGGAGTTCCATTTGGAACACATCAGTCAATCAGTGATGGTGCCCTACCTTTACATCTCCCAATTTGTGTGAGGTTTTTATTCCCCCTTTAGCCATAACTTATTAAAGGGTTGCCAGCCAACAATGTTCTCCATGCCAGCACCCATTTGGAGGTAGGATTCTGGAGGTGTTGCCTTGAATACAGAGCAAAGTAAGACCCTCTTATTAATGTGCAAACTCATCCCCCACCATTGCCTACCATGCTTGAGTATAGTGCCTGGGGGAAATGGGCCTATGCAATGTTTTCTAAGAATCCCATTTTTACCTGATTGTCAAACCAAATGTCACATCTTTAGCTCTGTGGTTGATCAGCTTCTCCGTGACTGATCGCTGATCACTCTAGCCAACCACGCTTTCGCCATCTTACAACAAGACCGAAGTGCAGCAGCAACACTGTTCACTTGTCTTCAGTAGCCAATCTAAAGTCAAGAAACACAAACGATGACATTGTCAACAATACATAAAAAACGTCTGAGTTCACGCCATTTCCAAAATATAATTTACTTGCCCATTTGGAGCCCAAACCCTGATTCAGCCTTATAGACCTGTTGATTGATGCACTTAACACAGGCAAAAAACAACAAACACACACAAGTGCGCACACACATTGGACTGACATTCCGTAATTGATTCTACATGACCTGTTTCCATGGCAACTGTCCAGTATTAATGTTCTGTTGTTTCTACCGCCAATCGAGGAGCTAATTTGTAAAGAAATGAGTGCCTTGGAAGATAAAGAAAGGCAGGTTGGTAGTATTTGCATAATGAATGGCTGTGCCACGCTAGATCAGTCACCAGCAAGTCGCTGCTGATTGCTTTTTGATGAGTTTCTTGTCATTGAGCGTTCAGTTGCCATAGTATTCTAAGTCTATAACCATTGAGCACCACTGTACCAAGCATTATGTGCATTCCAATCCAACCTCGAAAGCAAATGGAGACATTTGTCTCAACCCCAGGCAACTGGAATAATGGACGTTGATTCCGAAATTGTTGTTGATATTGATAATGCTGTCTGTCTAGACACTAAGGTCACACTACCGTGGCTTAATAAACCCCTGGTTAATCTTTACACTGTTCCTACTAAGTGTGATCTATTCTCTGCCAAATACCATGAGGGTCAGAGATATAGTGAGGGCTATATGCAGGGACACGCTTTATTACGCTCTTTTCGTAGTGGGTGTCGCAAATATTCACTTTTTAATTTCCAGTCATGTGTATTAATGTAGTGTAATGATCTACACGGCATAAGTTAATATGGCTGATGGAATAGATCACGTTTTGCTTAAAACCCGTTGATGAACTATTATTTCTTAATCTTTCAACAAAGCAATGTCCACATGGTGGTACAAGGAAATGTTACTTGAGTACTATGTGTGTAACTTTGTGTTGTCTTGCACAGTCAGGCCTTTGGCCAAGATGTCACTGCAAACGAGAATTTGTTCTCACACGGCTTATCTGGTGAAATAAAAGTGAAAGAAACAACATTGCTGTGCAAAGGAAATGCAAACAGTTTCATGTACAGAGATGGAAATATATTTTCAAAATGTACAAACAGTGGAGGACTAAAAAGCTAGAACTATTATGGGTTGTTTATTTGACTTGGAAAATGTCTTGAAATGAAACAGTTTATTTTAAAAATAAACAGTAAATTCTAGAAAGTTCTTCATAAATTGTTCTTGTCCACACTCATTTGGTTGAATTTTGTTTGACTATTTTAAAACTAGGTAGCCTAAGACATGCCTCGTAATATGAAGTAAAACATCCAGATTCCTACCAGTTGAGGACAGCAGAAATACAGCAACGCTAAAGATGATAGGCCTAAACAGTTTTCTGGAAATGGAAAGGCTTTCTCAAAAAACGTCTTAATTAAATGTTAAGTAGCTACAACCCTGTGCCTGACAGAACAAGATCACGATTTCTTTGCATAAATCCATTGGCCATATGCAAAATCCCACTCCTGACCCTGTACACCACAAAGGCTGATTCTGTGCTTGTGTGTGTTTGTGTATGTGTGTGTGTATGTGTGTGTGTGTGGGGGGGGGGGTTAATCACATTCTGATAGATGTGTTGGGGTATTGATTTGAGGCTGCGTTGTGAGCATCACTACTCACTGCCCTGACAGGGTATATAAACTCTTATATCAGAGCGACCACCCCACAAGTTACCATCCCACAAATATTTACTAACTTTTTGTGTCTGTGTATGAGTGTTTGCATGTGTCCATATGTGTTCAGATGTCTTTACTGGGATTGACACAAAGATGAACCTTCAGGCTCTTTCTAAACCACTTTTTACACCGGGGAAATGTGTCTTTCCTCATGCAAATATAATAGTGGATGTCTTTAGAGAAAGAGAACGTTATAAATAAACCAAGGTTGAGCATACTTCAGGTTTCAATGCACACACACACACACCACTTCACCACAAATTTAGCAAAGTAGAGAATAGGTTGACATAGATAGGCCTGTACAACATTAAAGTCAAATTTATTGAGTTAAAGAAAAAAACATGAAAAACATTTTGCTTCACATATGTTTACAGCCCACGATTTCTGGTAGCCTACTCCGTCAGATTAAAAGAACATGTTTTTAATTTGAAAGGACACCAACTTTTGATGCATGTCTTGTCTTTAAATTACTTCCTGGTGAGGAGAAGGAGCGGTGGCGTGCAAACTGAAGGGAGGGCGAGAAGGGGATAGACGGAAAAGGGGGGTTGAATGGAAAGAGGGTAAAACAAATGGAGAGGGAGGAAACTGGGGGGAAAGGGCTAAGACCAATAGAAGGGGCTCTTCTGAGCCAATGATGAACCTAACCCTGATTAACTTTGCTGATTGGCCCATTAGCCATCCTCTTCAGACTGGGAGACCCTATCCCTGCATACGCACACACAAACATACACACACACACACACACACACACACATTATTTATGGCCCAGTTAATTAACTGGAACATGACCTCATACTCATTGGACCCTTTATTAGAGAGACAATGGATCATTGGATCATTACACACAGTATTTCCCCCCAGTCTGGTTTACAGGCCCTGCTATCCCTATCCCCTTAGCCCCATGCCGTTCAGAGCCCTTTCCCTGTTGAGTTAGTGTAAGAGGTAGACTGGGTTGCAAATTTGTCAACACACAGCAAGGGTCTAACTGCATAGTTGTGGGGATGGTTTAATGGCATTGGGTGGAAAGTGGGTTTGTAACTCTGCTGAAGGTTATCTGTAGGTTGACGTGTTCTTTGTAGATTTGTTGAGGGGGGACAATGATTAAATATTCTTCAAAAAACTGGACACGGGTGATTTCCCGTGTTTACAGGAAACACGTCGATATTGAAATCAGAGAAAATGGTAACCACATTGTCATTATGTCCCATTTGACATTCAGGGAACAATGTCTTAGAAACAGTCTTTGAACATCATGGAACAATCCTATGAAAATATTGGCTAATAGCAAAAATAGGGAACCACTTTTGTGCATCTTATAGTGATACCCCAACTGATTTAAATGTTCACTTTTGTTTAGTTACATACATCATAAAATACATAGCAAAATTCATTAATATGACTAATGTTTCTTTTATTTTTTATCTACTTAACTTGTCTATCACTGATTGGGTGGTTCTTTCACAGGCTCAATGGAATTAATACTTGTGCAGATGTATTTTGTGTATGATTTCTTAATGCCTTAACTAACCTCTTAGCCCACATACACAGACTGTCTTAAATAAGCATTCCCCCGATTGAGACCATGTGGTCCAACTCACACACTCCTCAAGAGGACAGTTGGTCAACCGCGCTGCATCTAAAAGTGTCAATGAACACTTGCCTTATTTGTAAATTATATCTGATTATTGGAGTGTGTCTATGGCTATCCTTAAATAAAAATACATAATACGAAAATTACTTGTTGTCACGTCCTGGCTATGCCCCTAGCCATCTCTGCACCGGGCTGGGGCCATAGTCAGGACAGGACAGAAGGTGATGCCTCTAGCCACCTCTACCCAGTTTGGTCTCCCCAATTGGAGGCAGGTGTAGATCGTTGCCTCCAATTGGGGAACCTATTTATGTTCTACGCTTGGCCACACCCGGTGTGGTTCATTTTGGTTTTATGTTTGTACTTGATGCCTTATGTCACTGGTTGCTGCTAGTGGTTTCTTTATTTTTCATTAAACTATGGATTACTACCACCTTTCCTTCTCTGCGCCTGTGTCCTACCACCACAACCGTGACACTTGTAGACTTCAAGTCTGATTTGAAATCCCCTGAAATATCTGATAATCTATTTCACAAATACTAGATTTCTTCCTTTGGTACATGGTAATGTTTTTGTGAACCCAACCCTTTTTTTTTCAACTGAAGAATAATAGAATAATAATATGAAAACTGGTATAAATAACTGACTGTATAGCCTTTAAGCTTATTGGCCTCCTCAAATAATCATTGTTGAGATTCCATTAGCCTACTCTATAGTTCTGATTCAAATAAATGTTTGCCCAGATTTGTAATAAGAGAAAAGTTAAATACATTATAGATCATTAGTATCTTAACTTTTAGCTTAGGGTTCTCTTTCAATTCGAACCAAGTGCTGCTTCCAGATGTTAATTTAGGTATTAACCAAATGAATTAGTTTTGAAATGAATAATTATACAGTCTTGATAAATGATAGGTAATAGGTGCAATATATTTTATGTTTTATGAGTGATAGAAGGTTAACTTTGAACGTGATTGATAAGTTTTAAAACAGATCCCAGCTTTAAGATTAGATCCCAGGGGGAGGTACATTCTACAACATTGCTTCCAAATGATTTGGGACGCTGCATAAAATGCAAGTAAAAACAGAATGCAATGATGTGCAAATCATTTATCCCTGTATTTAACTGAAAATAGCACAAAGACAACATATGAAATGTTGAAACTGACAAATGTTATTGTCTTTGGAAAAAAACATGCCAGTAACATTCCAAAAAAGTTGGGACAGGGGCATGTTCACCACTGTGTTGAATCACTTCTTCTTTTAACAATACGCCAAATGTTGTCAATGAGTGATAGGTCTGGACTGCAGGCAGGTAAGCAATGCCTTCCCTGAAAACTACATTTTCTGGGTGGCAGTACATGTTGCTCCAAAACCTGTATATATTGTTCAGCATTAATGGGGCCTTCACAGATGTGCATACACCCATGCCATGTGCACTAATGCACCCCCATACCATCACGGATGCTGGCTTTTGAACTGTGCACTGATAACAAGCCGGATGGTCCTTCTCCTCTTTATTACAGAGGACGCAGAGTCCAAGATACTCAAAAAAAATTTTGAATTTTGATTTGACAGACCACAGGACAGTTTTGCACTTCGCCTTAGTCCATTTAATGAGCTTGGGCCCAGAGAAGGTGACGGCGGTTCTCAATCTTGTTTAAATATGGTTTCATCTTTGCATGGTAGAGTTTTAACTTGCATTTGTGGATGCAGCGATGTACTGTGTTTACAGGCAATGGTTTTTGGAAGTGTTCCTGAGCCCATGCAGTGATGTCCACTACAGAATCGTGTTTGTTTTTAATGCAGTGCCGCCTGAGGGCCCGAGGATCACAGCCATCCAGTATTGGTTTTCAGCCTTGCCCCTTGCATACAGAGATTCCTCTGGATTCTCTGAATCTTTTAATGATATTATGTACCGTAAATGATGAGATCCTCAAATTCTTTGCAATTTTACATTGAGAAACATCATTCTTAAATTGTTGCATTTGCCCGCGCAGTCTTTCACAGAGTGGTGAACCTTTCCCAATCCTCACTTCTGACAGACCCATTTTCTCTGGAATGATCTTTTAATACCCAATCATGTAACTGACCTGTTGCCAATTGACCTAATTATTTGGGAGATATTCCACCAGGTTTGGTTTTTTAGCATTACACAACTTTTCCAGTCTTTTGTTGCCTCTGTCCCTACTTTTTTGAAATGTGTTGCTGGCATATAACTGGGCATGTATTTTTCAATAAAAAATAAAATGTCTCAGTTTCAACATTCAATATGTTGTGTGTACTTGTGAACATACACACCAACATTTTCACAAGGACACAAAAACAATGAAAGTGTGACCTTGTTGAGACATCTCTCCTGTCCCCATGAGCAACAGGTCTATTCCATTTCAGTTTTTGTGCTGGTTTGTGCTTGGATTACTCAGTAGTGATGGGAAGTTTGACTCAATTTACTGATCCGGATCTTTTCGAATCGTTCAGTAAAAGGGACAAATCTTTCGACTCACGCCACGTGAACCCCCACGTCTAGCACTACCTCAAATAACCGTCTAAGTCGGGTTACACTTGCTATAAAGATGGGAATAGGAAGGAACCGTAGTACTCTAAGAGTAAATGCTACACCATATCATACTTTACAGCCAACACCAAAACCATGTTCTTTATGTGTATTATTAGAAGATGTAAAAATTAATTACTGTACATATAACGTAACTCGTTGTCCCGAGTCAAAATCAAGAGGCAAGATCAAGGATCAATTTAGATCGAAGGAACTCAAAGATTTGTTCAAAAAGAACGAATTGCTAGCAAACAACCCATCACTATTACTCAGGCCAAATGCAGCTTCCTGTTTTGTCTAAATATGTCCTGTATATAGCATGTGACTCTGGTCAGGAGCATGTAAGGAACCATGGGTTTGCCTGTTAAATCAATGCAAGCTGAAGGCTCATGCCACCGACTGTATAGCAAATCAATGGAATGCAGACAAAGGTAAATTTAGTGCTTAGGCTAAACAAATAAAAAAAAAAAAATAATTAGAATGCATGCAAGGTTAATCAATAGTAAAATCATGCAATTATATGCATGAAAGCAGCAGAAATGAATGCTTCATATGTGAAAGGGGGAAATAAAAAACTACCAGGAAAAGGCAAAACTAGTAATGAAAGTTAACACATAAATGCACTTTTCGATCTGTGCTTGTATCTGTGTGTGTGTGCATGTCCGTGTATATGTTTGTGTGTCTCTGTGTGTGTTTGTCTGTGCTTGCTTGTGAATGTATGTGTTGTGCTTGCTGGAGTGTTTCTTTCTGTACACAGTGGCCTTTACCTACAGAGAGGAGTAAGTATTCATTTTATATTTAGCCATTATTGGAGTTATATGTTATAGTTTTGCATCTCTCCAAACCATGTTTTATTAACAAGCATTAACTTGTACAGTATTTATGAATGGTGATTCCTCACCATAGTCTGCCACCATCTCTCTCTCTCTCTCTCTCTCTCTCTCTTTCTCTCATACGAAAGTAAATTTAGATTTTCCCGTGTTAAGTCATACCAAAGAAGCACCTTGAAATGTAATCAAATTTAGTGGAAAGAACCATGAAAGGGAGGGAGGTGAATTACAGAGATATGTGTGTGTTTGTGTGTGACTGCGTGTGCGTGCGCCCAAGTGACTTAACACCTTCAGCCCCACACCACAGGCAGAGGTGTTTTTTGAAGAGAGAGACACCACCCCCTTCTCAGGTCCTGATGTCTCCTCATTTTCTTTGTCAGCCATTAGCTGTGTTTATTTAGCTGATCGGTAGGGAGGCGAGTGGATGACAGCTGTCAGCCCACCTGCTGGTTCTATGGATGCTACAATGTTAATATGTTGAAATGCTGTCTGGAGCTGCTAGCTCCTTCTGCTGGCTACCTGCTGGGCTGAACCCCCTTTCATAGGCTGTTCCTATAATGGCTGTCACTGGTCCGCCATTACCTTTCCCCTGTGTCACTGCTACTGCAGCTTCACTTGTGACCTGGCCTAAGGCCTCCTATGTGCTAATGAAGATTAGTGAGGATGAATGGACCATTTGAGGAGGGTGGGGAGGCAAGGTCACACACATCACTCTTAATCGCCCCATTGACTGTGGGTGAGGTGTGAGGGGAAGGATGACGGGATGGGGATGATGGGTGTGCGTGTGTGCAAATGTGAACCCATATTGCAGGTATGCAGCATATACATATACATCAAATGGAAAGGATTGGAATGTTCTCATATAATGGCATGATTTTTCATACCCTTTTATGACACATTCTAATATGCCACTTCGCTTGAGAAACACACAAATCACTGTGCTTAAGAAGCGCGCGCACACACACATGCACACACACACACAAACAATGGCTGCTCATCAGCCTCATGGGTAACCTTTACCTCATGGGTAAACTTTTTACTTATCAACGCTCATTTATAATTCAGTCGTGGCTCATTAGCATTGTGATAAATTCCAGTCAGCTATTTAAACAGGTAATATCTTATTGTGAGTACAGACATCTGGTGCACATTTAACCAGGATGGAGCAATGGAAGAGAGTTACAGTACCTACCTAGTTACAGCACCTGCTAGAAATTACCTACTTTGTAGATTTAGACAATCATAATAAAGGTACAAAAATATATTCACAATTTACATTACAAATAACTTTATACAATGCCAACAATTCCCTGGGGATATTTTACATTTTAAAGTTCATCTGGGTCTTTGAGAACAATTATGTCATCATCGATGACATCCTGTTTCAATGGTTATAAATATGAAGCGACACACAGGCTAAACTCCCTTAATTATCCATGAACATAGTGTCACATCTGCTCCGCGTGGCACAGCGTCTCCCCTTCCTTTCCGGCGCTCCACCTCGCGGGTGTAACCACCGGCAGGAGAGTGATGGCAGCAGCGCATCCCGAGGACGCACCTGTTTCCAATCACTGATTAGTTGTGTTTATATTCTGTTGTTCACCCACCACACCTCACAGATTATTATTTGCCTGTTAGCTACGGTGCTGGTGCGCTTCTTATACCTTACAAAAAGAAAATAAAAGTAATCATTTGAATCGTTCATTTTGTTTCTTTTTCCTTTTTGCCTCTCTTTTACGCACTTGTTGTACTCGCACCATCACACATAGCAAAGGTCAAAGAACACACCGCTTAAATGAGACAAAAGGTTGTTGACCTTTATCACACATCAACTAATGGCTATAAAAATATAGCTACATGCCCAAAAATACCAATTTCCACTATTAAGGCAATTATTAAGAAATGTAAAACAGTTTTAGCTATGACAAACGGGCCTTTAAGTGGGCTGAAGAGTTTCCCCAATTCTTTCTTGTAGATCCTCTCAAGCTCTGTCAGATTGGATGGGGAGTCTTGGCAAACTGTGATCTATAGGTCTCTCTCATGAGCAAGGCCAGATTTTGGCTGGGCCACTCAAGGACAATTACAGACCAAAGCCACTCTAGCACTGTCTTGGCAGTGTGCTTCGAGTTGTCATGCTTAAATATGAATCTTCACTACAGTCTGAGGTCCTGTGCGATCTGGATCAGGTTTTCCTGAAGAACCTCTCTGTATTTCGCTGTGTTTATCCTTCCCTCAATCCTGACCTGTCTTCCAGTCCTTCAGAATTTTTTCCAAAAAAATAACCTTTCAAGTAATACAAACAAAAATTAACTTTCACAAGTGCCATACTCTAAAACATTACGAAATATCCTATGAAAGTATTAAAACAAGAAAATGATCATATTTATGGCAAGTACATTTGTTATTGTCCCAGACAGATATCTTAAATTGTATGCATTAACTGTAAGCATCTCTGGATAAAAGGGTCCACTCAATGACTAAAATGTAAATGTATGTCAGAAAAGTGAAAAAATAAAAAATAAAAAAGACAGCATATTATTCCTTATGGTTTATGATGAACAAATTTGAATAATTGTAAATTTGACTAAAATGTTCCACTTTTATACTTCTGCAGCATTACTGTAGCAAGCCTTCGAACATCTGCGATAATTCAAATGACTTCTGTAATCTGAACATCACATTTTAGCCCTTCAAATGCAACTCCAAGTTGCAAATCAGGGCCTACTGTATATTTTTAAAGCGTCTTAAAAGTAAGAGTGATGATCTGGGATACATTTTGGCTCTAAGATCATAATGAATAAGGTTACATCAACAATGGGGACCTGATCCTAGATCAGTGCATCTACTGCGTCTTCGACACCTTTTCAAATGGGCCCTGAGTGCTATCACATCTGGTCCTGCTCATGAAATGATGTTGTTGTACTAACTCTTTGCAGCACCACAATTCTTCCAGTGCTGAAGCTGTTGGGTTTCATACGCTGGGAGGTAAATACTTCCTGGATGCAGCTATCACACACGCTCATCCTGTATGTCATCAACAAGGCTGTTCTCTTCTGTTGTAATTTCTACAGATATACACAAATTGTAACTACATTATTTAAATCCATATGTGAAATTACAATCAAAAGGAATAGGATGATTAAAATGTCATGACTATATCGACGTGCGCGCAACCTCATATTTTTACCCCAGGCAAACAAGACCAGGTGAAATACAGTTCTTAGTAGACTGAGACCTATATTAGAACTAGAAAGCATAGAATTTTATAACTTACGTTGCTTTTTAAATATTCTTTAGGGGTGTCAATACATTTGAAACTGATGTTTTGCAGGAAAAAAAAAAACATACTATTCATAAAAATGTTTTGTGTGTGACAAAGGATTGGGTTGAAATAAAGGTATACGACTCCCTCTTACATTTCATCCCAAAATATGTTTGTGTTGTTTATTATTTGCATTCACTTTTGCTCAATTTCATGAAGGTTGATAATATTTCTTGAGTTGACTGTACATTGTTGAGGCTCACAAATATCTGTACCGGTAGCCTGGATCAATACCCAAAACTGTTTAGGTTGGTATTTCAGTACCTTATGAGTAAAAGGCCAGCTCAATTTAGCGGTCAAATGAGTAGCCAACTTGCTTACTGTACCTCCCTCAGGCCCCTACCCTCAATAACAACATCTGGCGTATTTCTTTATGTTGAAAAGGAAATAAACTTCTTACACGTTATCTTTTACAAATCTGTGCTGTTGATGACACTCCCTCTCTCGTCTCACTGGTTATAAGGTCATAAAGGAGGTCATGGCTAGCGGCGTACAAGTCCTTATGTGACCAGTAACCATTAATCACATGTGTGACAGACTCAATTAAATTTAACTCATGGTGTAAAACACTGCACCTTACTAATGTTAATTCTAATAAATGGAATGGAAGACAGATTGGTCAGCACAGTCTAGTTTCCCTTGCAGATCATTCCTGTGGTGCATCTGTCTGATATTGATGAGTGATTTCCTCAGTGTTGACTAAAATCTTCCATCATGGGTGACTGAAGCTGCAAAAACCACACACACACAAGCACAGATGACTCATGCCTCCATCCTCTCTCTCTCCCCACTTCCTCATCAAGTTCTAGATACAATTCAGTTAAAGCATAGTCAAAATCTCTGCCGCTGTGTTCAGGCATTTGTCATGCGTGTCATTCTGAGACATTTTTCACTGTGTGCCATGGGATTTGCTGCTACATTTGGCAGAAAGCACTTATTCTGTAATACCAAAGTATTGGTATACAAAGATGATATGGTGGGGGTCATTTAAAATCATTTATTGTCTGGTAGGTATAAGTGCTTAGTCAGTGCCCTCTCATTGATCTTTCTAACATCCCTTCACTATTTTTTCAACATACTTTGCTCAGTGGGCTTGGTTTGCTTTTTCTATTTTACCTCAAACAAAAACAGTTATTCTCTCTCAAATCAGGGCTCAGATTTTTTCTCTACCAATCAATCAAGCATTTTTCCATTCTACTGATCAATTCCATATCTTTCTAGATTTTCACATTCATATTGCCAAAGAACAGGAAACAAGGGTTGGTAGCGTAGCCTTATATTTAGAGCGTTTTACCAGTAACCAAAATGTTGTTGGAGTGAATCCCCAAATTGTCAAGGTGAAATATCTGCCTCTAAGCAAAGCAGTTAACCCTGACATCTCCCAGGCTATTTCTAAAAATGAGAAGTCGCTCTCAGTCTTTTTTATGTGGTTAAAAAAATTTAAACAGAGCCGAAACAATAACAAAACATGATTTGAAATGCACTCACTGTTAATCACTAAGAACACATTCTGACTTTTTGGAGCAATTCTGTCCAAGCATTGCACTCACACAAAAGTGGGAAAGGTAAAAAAGTGGTCCACAGTGGTTCAAAGGGAAAATTATGTGTTAAATGTTATATAACCAATGTACACCTCTGGAAAAAATTAAGAGACCACTGCACCTTTTTTTTCCCTTCCAAAAAAGTAGAAAAGGAAAGATTTGAGTGAGGAACAGAAGCATTCAATTTGCAGTGGTCTCTTAATTTTAACCCTTCTGTTCCTCACTCAAAACCTTCCTTTTTGACTTTTTTGGAAAGGAAAGAAAAAGCAGTTGGAGGTGATTTGTAAAGTTATACACTATTAATCAAATATGGTGACTTGAAAGCACTCAGGTTACAGTTTTTCTGTGAGGTTTTATGGCACTTGGCAGACTTGTTCTTTTCCTTCAAGGATATAATAGCAGTGATTATCTGCTGAAAGGCAGATAATTATTCTAACCCCTAGGAGGCAAGGTTGGGATAATCTTAGACAATAATCACAACAATAAAAAAAACAAGTGCAAATATTTATTTTAATGAGGTAAATACAGTGCAGCCAGGATAGAGGTAGGCTACACCATTCTATCCATATGTCTTATGATTGAGCCAGAAGGAGAGCAATGCAAATGCTGGGAGATAGCTGAATTAACAATCTTGGAGTTGAGTTACATACTGTAGCTTCGAACTTGACAAAGAACATTTTATACCCAGAGAAAATACCAAAAGAACAGATAAGGTATAAAAACCTAAGCATCTCATGTATTTGAGTCCAGTAAAAGCTAAACATCATTTGCATATAAGGAAATGTTCTTTGTTTTTTAGTGCCTAGACGAATCCCAACTATGGCATCATCCAGTGTTAATGCCCCAGCTAAGGCGCAACCAAAGCAAACAACATGGCTGACAATGGACAACCCTGTCTTGTACCACATCCTAGTTTAATACAATTGGGTGATTGGGTTCCATTAGTTATGACAGCAGCAGTAGTGCAATTATAAAGTATCTCTATACATTTGATGAACTCATCTCCTAGCCCAAATGTGTTGAGTGCTGTAAACAAATGAGGCCTTTTGACCCGGTCAAAGGTCTTCTCTGCATCAAGCAAGATAAAACCAAGGCTTCTGGACTGTGCAGATTAGCAAGATAGATAATGTTTAGAAGTTTTCTTGCCTTATATTAATCCTGCCTAGACAATTTCAATTAGTGAATCAATTTCAATAGACTGCATCAAGTCTACAGCTCTGGAAAAAATTAAGAGACTACTGTAAAATTATCAGTTTCTCTGGTTTTACTATTCATAGGTATGTGTTTGAGTAAAATGAACAATTTTGTTTTATTCTATAAACTACTGACAACATTATACCCAAATTCCAAATAAAAATATTGTCATTTAGAGTATGTATTTGTAGAAAACCACAACTGGTCAAAATAACCAAAAACCTCAAATAATGCAAAGAAAACAAGTTCATATTCATATTTCAACAACAAAATGCTAATGTTTTAGCTGAGGAAGAGTTCAGAAATCAATATTTGGTGGAATAACCCAGCTTTCATGCGTCTTGGCATGCTCTCCACCAGTTTGTCACATTGCTGTTGAGTGAATTTATGCCGCTCCTGACAAAAACATTCAAGTGGCTCGGCTTTGTTTGATGGCTTGTGATTATCCATTTTCCTCTTGATCAAATTCCAGAGGTTTTCAATGGGGTTCAGGTCTGGAGATTGGGCTGGCTATGCCAGGGTCTTGATCTGGTGGTCCTCCATCCACACCTTGATTGACCTGGCTGTATGGCATGGACCATTGTCCTGCTGGAAAAAAACAAGTTGGGGAACATTGTCAGAGCAGAAGGAGGTGTTCTTCCAAGACAACCTTGTACTTGGCTTGATTCATGCATCCTTCACAAAGACAAATCTGCCCGATTCCAGCCTTGCTGAAGCATCCCCAGATCATCACTGATCCTCCACCAAATTTCACAGTGGGTGCGAGTCACTGTGGCTTGTAGGCCTCTCCAGGTCTCTGTCTAACCATGAGACGACCAGGTGTTGGGCAAAGCTGAAAATTTGAATCGTCAGAGAAGATGACCTTACACCATTCCTCTATGGTCCAATCGTTATGGTCTTTTGCAAACTTCAGCCTGGCTCCTCTTTGCTTCTCATTGATGAAGTGCTTTTTTCTAGCTTTGCACGACTTCAGCCTTGCCCCTAGGAGCCTGTTTCTGTCCTCGCCGTGCGCTTCACTCCAGCTGCTGTTTGGCATTCTTTTTGTAGGTCACTTGATGTCATCCTACAATTGTTGAGTGACAATCAAATGAGTTGACGGTCATCTCGGTCGGTGAACAGTTCGCCCTCTGCCAGTCTGTCGCTTTGTTGTCCCCAATGTCTGTTGCTTGACCTTGTTCTTATGAACCGCCGTCTTTGAAATTTTCAGGATGGAAGCAACCTGACGCTTACTGTATCCCTCTGCCAGTAAAGCCAGAATTTAACCCTTCTTTTCCTCACTCAAAGCTTTTCTTTTCAACTCTTTTGTCATGCTGAATGGTTATTTTTTTATTCAAATTACCTTTGAGGTACTACTTGCACTGTTTTTGCCATGCAGCTGGTCCTATTGCAAGAGTATAGTGATGATCACAGCAGTGGTTTTTATACTTAAATTAGATTTGGTTCAGGTAATCACCTAATCAGTACCTCATTAAGTAAAATGAGGTGTGCCTGTGTTGGAATTTAACAGAAACTGGAATGGAATGGCTGCCATACATGCCATACTGCCATACTTCATTTTTTCCAGAGCTGTATTTTTGCCAAAACATTAGCCAGAAGCTAATGTTTGGAGGTAGGCTACCAGTAGGCTACCAGTATCTAAAGAAGACTGAGGCATTTCATGAAGTGGATGGATAATCATATCCTTGCATTTCTCATTCAATTTGGCTGTAAAGCCGTCAGGCCCTGGGCCTTATTGCTTAGAAAAGTAGCTCTGAATTTCACTTATGCCAATAAGCTGGTTTAAGGACTCTCTCTTTTGCTCTGTCACTTTTGGGGGTGTCAGCTTAGAAGATAATTCAGCCATGTTATTAAATTGGGAGGTATATAGCTACTCATACTTGTTTTGAAAATGTTGTTTATATCTTTGCTATGATGAAAGACATTCTTTGCAGAGTCTTTAAATCATTGACATATTCTGTGTTTAAGATCTGCAACAGAGAAGATTAGCCAGATAGAAATGAATGTGGTTTGTTAGCCAATACATACAAGCAAAGAACATAGATTTGTCAGCTTTTTGGGTCAGAATGGCCTAGAGAAGTCTACGCAGTTTCTAGTTCACACGTGAACTCTTCATTGTTGTATCTACATTTTAATCTGTGCACATCTCGTTCTAATTTCCTCTGCTCTACCAAATAATGTTTTCTAAGACCAGAAAAGTGAGACTTTACTAAACCACATATACAGTATGTGCATTAACTGTAATAGAGCCGGTGAGATACCAGGAATTATATCATAGTTAAAAAGGAGGCCAAGGTGCTTTTTCAGAAATTAATCAAATTTGGGCAAGACAAGAACTTTATCTCCAAAATCTTATTTGCTGTGCCATATTGGAACCATTTAACTCCATAAACTCAGCTGCATTATCAGAAATTAAAATGCTACCAGAATCAGTACTAAAATAGAAGTCTTTATCTCCAGGATGTAATACTCTCCAAGTATAAACTAAACCCTGTTTGTCACAGGTGTTTATCAAGGCATTAGCTCTGCCAGACACTTAAGCACTTGAGGGTGATGATTTATCTACCTGGGTTCCCAGCAATGACTGTGTTTTCAAAAACTCAGTCTGAAAATGTAGACAAAATATGGAAAATAAAAACCTTGCATTGACCGGAAAAAGGACACAATTTCACCATAAAGCACCCCTGTCAACATAACATATCTCCAGTTTGTCTGAAAAAGTCTCAGAAAGTGGTAAATCTTTTTTTGCTAAAATGGCTACACCCCAGCTTTTACAGTAGAATGAGGCCCAAAACACTTGTCCAACCCAGTCATTTTTTAATTAAACACTCTGTAAGTCAAGGAACAAGGAAGAACTATTTACAATGATGAAAGTTGCAAAAGTGAGTAATGGGGGTTAGACTTTGGTCATCTGCCCTTTGAATTGTAACATAATAGAACAAACACAAGGAGTCGGGCTGTTTGACCAGTAAGCAGTGTTGGCAATGATGTACAGTTGTAGTGTGATGTAAACATAACAACACACAAGTGAGTCAAACAAGCCCCTCTGGCCAAAACCAGATAATTATTAATAATACTAATATTATTAAATTTCTGAATGAAAAGTCGTAACTACAGGGTGATTCCAGCATATATGATTCTAGCAAATTATCTGAAATGAATTGCCTCATAGAAATTACTTATCTGGCATGAATGGACATTTTAATGCATGTATTTGAAGAACCTTAAAGAGGATGTGTAGACACAAAATTAAAGAACTTCAGTAATCCTATATGTTAACAGAACTGTGAGGAGTCATTTTGTGCTGTTTTGATTGTGTACCTTTTGTTTGGGTTTGAGTGTGTTTGCGTTCATTATTTTTCGTTAGGTCCCTGTCCAGTATCGTGTTTCTATGCTCTGTCCTTAGTTTGACTTTCAGTTGGCCTTATTGGTTTCACCTGTGCGTTATTAGGTAATGTTTGTGTTAGCAACGTACTGAGTCTGTTTATTATTAGTGATTTAGTGGACCTTACCTTAGCCTTGTGTTACCTTGACTACGATTCTGCCTAGCCCTTTTGATTACCTGCCTGGGAAAGATCTACAGTACGACCTGTGCTGTGTATTTTTTGGCTATGATTTTTGCCTTGCCCCTTTGGAATTAAACAATACGAATTCACTCTCTGTCTGGGTCCTATACCACTCCTGTGTACGCACTTACGTGACAGGAACAACAAAACTTTTGTTATTCATGTGACAGAAATGGACAGGCGTTTTTGGGAGTCCAGAAACATTGGCAAATGTCTATGAATCTTAAAGAGTTACGGTAAAATATTAATAGCATCTTTCAAAGGAAGGATTGAATGCATACAAAAACAACAATTATGAAAATATTCACATTCTATTAACAAAATTTTCTTATAATGCTTATGTTGTCAGCTGAAAATCTAGTTTTGCTCAAAGAGCCAAGAAATTGGCTCAAATGTGCAAAACAAAAGTGTTTGAAGTAATTTATTGGAAATTGTTTTTTCATTTCATTTCATTTATTGCAAAATTGCCCTACAGTGTGAGTGAGGGGAATAACAGGTTGATACTGACATCAAACAAACATTTTATATTTAAAAACATGTACTCTCTTACCAAAGTAAGCAGATTTTGCCCGCAAAGAATGAGACTAGTCATGGTCAAGTCAGAAATTATAACTGGGGCATCTGCAATTATCCATTTTATCAGTCTCTCACACCAAACAAAACCATTCAAACTGCTGCTCAGTCAGGAGAGGCCTCTTCCATGGCATTGGGGTCACTGGCAGGTTGTCCAGAAATGTGAATACATCCTGTGGTTACATGAACTTCTCCTTACCATTGTGTTGAACACGAAGTGTGACTGAAAAAAGCATTGTGAATGTAATCCTCTTTGCCCGGAGCATCTGCCTACTGTAGCCACAAATAAATTGTGTCACCTAGTAACAACTGCATAAGAGGTCCTCCTAGATGAAGATCTGCAATGCACTGAAGGTCAGGGACTGAGCGAATTCCCCAAATTCTTGAGGTGTGTTTAACAGTCAGTTTCTGTAGAACTTGGTCTTATTTTTTTATTAAGAGATGTCTCCGTGCCTGCCAGCACTTCGGTGTTAACTCTTTGCACAAGTGATTCCGTGTCCAAGTCATGAAATGAGAGCATGCCTTTGGCCATCTTGTGAGGCGATTAAGGGGATGGTGACTTCTTATTGATAGAAGCAAGATGTTGCATTTTCTTAGCTTTCCATAGCTGGCTTTTGTAGTGGATTACCTCCAAAAGGACAACCTTTGCAGCAAGTTTTTAGAATCTTAAATAATCGTAAAACTAAACTATTTGTAGGGAAGCTGTTGTGCTTCCACTACGACATTGCTGTTACTTGACTGCAAGAAGTGTGTTTAATCATTTAATACACATGACACCTGGACCACAGGACATTCTATCTCTGTATCTTTCTCTCCTTTTACATATCTTCCTCTCCCTCATGTCTCTCTGCTCTCTTGCGAATTATTGGTTGGTAAGCCCCAAAGATCTCACAAACACAGAGGAAAATTGCTTCTGTAATTGATTTGAGTCAGATCTTGATTGGGATTTCAAGTTTTATGTTATAGCTTACAGCCTTGTTTAAGTTACCTGTTGTGTTATGTTTGAGATCATTTTTGTTTTTGTATAGGAAAACTGTTTCATGTTAAAATTTATATTTGTGATCCTGGCATATGGGCCGTTTTTGTAGCTATTATTTTTTGTCTTATTGAGATTCATTGTTAAGATCTAGGTGCTGATGCAGGCATGGTTGGGAACAGAAACAAATGATCATCTGCCAAAAGTACACATTTGATGTCCGAGTCCAGTAGGGTGAGGCCAAGCACTGCAGGCTTTTCTAGTGCTCTTGCCAATTATTTGATACAGTGTAAATGTTGAAAAGAGTGGAGCTCAAGCTTCCCTGAGGGATGAAATCTTTGTGTTTTTTGCCAAGTTTTTACTCTCTACTTGTTGTTTTTGTACATTGACGTATATTTTTTGTCTAAAACACCAAATTCAGTTTTTCTGAAATCTATAAAGCATGAGAAGACTGTTTTTGTTTTGTTTGTTTGCCAATTTGAAATTTGAACAGGATACAGTTTTCACTGAGGACATATTGGAATCTGATGTTTGTTATACTGCAAAGGATATTCCAGAGGTTACTCTGTCTCCCTCCATTTCTCTCTGTCTTTTTTGTCTGTATTCATCTTTGTCTCCCTCCATTTCTCTCTCTTTTTGTCTCTATCCATCTTTGTCTCCCTCCATTTCTTTCTGTCTTTTTGTCTATATCCATCTTTGTCTCCCTCCATTTCTCTCTGTCTTTTTGTCTATATCCATCTGTGTCTCTCTCTATCTCTATTTTAATATTTTTGTTAATTCACACTAATGCCCTCAAAGTTTGTCTTAAGGCCTGTGTATTCCCTGGCCCATTTAAACCAGAACACATATGTCTTGTCCTGCCTTCTTACATTTTATATTTTTCTTCTGGATGATATTCTCTGTATTTTGTTTGATTCTTTGTCTTTTGTGATCATGCACATGTGTCTATGTGAAGCTCTCTGTGGTTGGTTGCTGTCATGACAAATTCATTTCTTTTAAGGGATTAGTAAGGTATCATCTGTTTATCTACACAAAAATGAGGTTCTTAGTGCTCTCATGAATACGGTGCTGAATCTAGACGCTGGTACGTTATCCACACACACACACACACACACACACAAACACACACCCAATGCCGCACCAACACACTCACCCTCCAAAACAAACTGCCCAACCTCCCGGCCAGCTAAATTAATATTCCCTGTGCTTCACCATGCACACACAGGCATTAAAACCCAGCTATTAACATCATTACCACCATGAAGAAATATAAACAAGTACTGTTCAATTAGCATTAATGAGGCTGCTGACATGGCGGCTGTTTCCCCTCCACCAGCTCAAATGCCAATGTGCCGTTTTCTATCACAGCCTGGCAGGGTTCCCATGCCCCCCCTCAACCCCCTCCCCCCCTTGCAACCCACTGCCCACTCACGACCCCCAAACACTTGCTATTGTCAGGGAAATTAATTGGCTGCTTGTTGCGATTTTACTGTTGCGCTAAGTTCTTTTTGTAAATTGGATTAATTGCAATAATAGGTTGTCTCACCCTTGCTGCCATGCCTTTTATCGCATCCTAATTGCCACTCGCCAGTATCTGACTTGCTCTTTCTCTTTCCCTCTCTTTTTCTCCCTCTCTAACAACTCTGTCTCTGCCTGTCAACTCTACCTTTTCCCCTTTACTCTCTCCTCTCTCCCTTACTTTTAGTCTCGCTCTCTAGAGCCCTCTCCCTCCTTCTTTCCGTCCACTTCCACACATTTCTCTGTCTCTCCCTGACTTTCTCTTACCCTTTTTCTATGAAATCTATCCTCTATTCTTCCGTACCCATTTTTCTTAGAAATTTCAAATGCAATTTTCTCTTATTTTCATTTGATGATTATCCATTACTTTTGTTGTGAATAACTGTCACTTACAGAACACCACTGTCCATGACAGGGCCCTCACCAATATTCACTATACCAAACAGCACCCTATTCCTAATGAAATGCAGTACTTGACGATAGCTGGTAGGGATCTGGTAAAATTCATAGAGTGTCATTTGGGATTCAGCCGCATGAAAAGCATATTCATACATAACAAAAGAGAACACAGAATACATTGCATAATTGGATAAATCCAAATACTTTTAGCGGTTCAATCGAAAGAACACGCTAAAGAGATAATTGTAATGCACTTATTGTAAATTGCATTGGATGAAATATATCTCCCCAAAGGAATCAGGGACTTATTTGTAGTAGTGGCTTATTACAGAAAATAAAAGATATCACAATATATGTGGAACATGTCCTCAGAATGCCAGAAAAGTCTTATTGTTATTGTTAGTGTCATAATGTATTGGCCTGATGTACAGTAGGTGAACAACGGGTGTGGCTCAATTATAATTTTTTTAACCAATTTTTGGTGTCCGCATGCCTGCCTGGCTGCCCACCCGTATGTCTGTCTGTGTCTCACCAATTTAAGGGAGAGAGAGGTGAAGACAAAGGGAAGGAGGCAGGAGAAAGAAGGGGACGTGTGGGACGTGGATGAAGAGGAGCAAGAGCGGGAGAAGGTGAAGGGGAAAGGAGCTGGTGGAGAGAGAAAGAGGGAGGGAGTGATAGACGGTCAACAAATTAAGCTTCAATTTACTGTCTGTGGAAGTGTGTGATGAGAAATATGTGAAGAGTAGTAAGAGTAAGAGGAACATTTTTTCACTATTTTTATTTTCACTATTTTCTACATTGCGGAATAACAGTGCAGCCATCAAAACTATGAAATAACACATAGGGAATCATGTAGTAACCAAAGTGTTAAACAAATATACATTTACATAAAATACATTTATAGATTAGATTATTCAAAGTAGCCACTCTGTGCCTTCATGACAGCTTTGCACACTCTTGGCATTCTCTCAACCAGCTTCAGGAGGTAGTCACCTGGTATGCTTTTCCAACTGTCTTGAAAGAGTTCCCACAAACGTTTAGGTCTGGAAATATTTGGACACTGACAGAATTTTCATAATTTTGGCTCTCTACGCCACCAGAATGGATTTGAAATGAAACAACTGAGATGCAATTGAAGTGCAGACTTTCAGCTTTAATTCAAGGTGTTGAGCAAAAAATATCATATGAAATGATTAGTAATTGCAAACATTTTCATACACAGTCCCCTTATTTCAGGGGCTCAAATGTAATTGGACAAATTAACACAATCATGAATAAAATGTTCATTTTTAATACTTTGTTGAGAATCCTTTGCAGGCAATGACTGCTTGAATTCTAGAATGCATGGACATCACCAAACGCCTTAAGTTTTGTCTTTAGCAAGTGAAATGCATGCTCGGGTTGAGATCAGGTGATTGACTTGGCCATTGCATAATATTCTATCTCTTTCATTTGCTTTTGCAGTATGTTTTGGGTCATTGTCCATCTGTAAAGTTAAGCACTGTCCAATCAACTTTGTTGAATTTGGCTGAATCTGAGCAGACAATAAATCCCTATACACTTCAGAATTCATCCGGCTGCTTTTGTCTTCTGTCACATCATCAATAAACACTGCCGTCACATGCCATCACACTGCCTCCACCATGTTTTACAGATGATGTGGTATGCTTCGGATCCATACTTTTTTCTTCCCATTATTCTGGTACAGGTTGATCTTAGTTTGTCTAAAGAATGCTGTTCCAGAACAGTGAAGTCTTCTCTTTATGGTAGACTTGGATAATGATATGCCTGCTTCCTGGAGAGTGTTTTTTACTTGGCTGGATATTATGAAGGGGGTTTTCTTTACCATGGAAAGGATCCTACGATCATCCACCACTGTTGTCTTCCGTGGACGTCCAGGCCTTTTTGTGTTGCAGAGCTCACCAGTGCGTTCTTTTTTTCTCAGAATGTACCAAACTGTTGGTTTTGCCACTCCTAATGTTCCTGCTATCTCTCTGATAGATTATTTTTTTTTAATTCATCCTAAGGATGGCCTGTTTCACTTGCATTGAGAGCTCCTTTGACCGCATGTTGTGGGTTAACAGCAACAGCTTCCAAATGCCAATGCCACACATGGAATCAACTCCAGACCTTTTACTTGCTTAATCGATGAAGAAATAATGAAGGAATAGCCCACCACTGTCCATGAAACAGCTTTTGAGTCAATTGCTTTTGGTCCCTTGAAAAAGAGGGGGCTACATATTAAAGAGCTGTAATTCCTAAACCCTTCCCTCAATTTGGATGTAAATCTTCTTGAATTACAGCTGAGAGACTGCACTTTATGCTCATATTCATTATTTTACTGCTACTTGAATATATTTTGGTAAACAGCCAAAATAACAAAACTTGTGTCAGTGTCCAATTATTTCCAGACCTAACTGTATGCTGAGCAATTGTTGGCTGCTCTTCCTTCACTCTGTCGTCCAACTCATCTCAAATCATCTCTATTGGGTTGAGGTTCCGTGACTGGTGAAGCCAGGTAATCTGATGATTCAGCACCATCTCTCTACTTCTTGGTCATATATCCCTTACACAATCTTGACAGAAGGAAGCCTGTACACTCATAAAGACATAGAGGTCATCGGCTGGAGTTTGCTAAATTTCACTGCAACTTTGAAACAGGTTTCTATGGTCAGATAAGACAAAAGTAGAGCTTTTTAGCCACAAGCTGCCAGAGGTCCCCACTTTGTGCTCACCAAGTGTTCAGTATTCTTCACTTTTACCACATTTTATGTTATAGCCATATTCTAAAATGGATTCAATTGTTTTTTTCCCTCATGAATCTACACACAATAAACCCATAATGAACAAGCAAAAAAAGAAAAACACTGTTAATAAAAAGTACCATGATACAGGCTGTCACTGTCAGCCAGAATGGCAGCATCATGGTTCAGGGGTCAAAAATGAGTCTGGGGAAGTTTCAGAAAGACCAAAACACCTGCAGAGAAGAAGCAAAGAAGCAGGAAGCCTCTCCGTGGAAAAAAAACAGGAAAATTCCCTTCCAACCTGTCAGCAAGGGCTTTCCCTCCAAAACTCTCTACATAAAACCGCTGAGAGACTGTCTGTTTATTTAAGAAAGAGTCTATGTCTGTCTACAGGAGAGCAGGGCCAGTCAGCATCCAACAGATGAGATCAGTTCGGTATCTCATCTGAAGGAGCATGAAAGTGAGATTCGGGAGCTAGAGGGCAACTTGCCTTACAACACACCTGTAAGTGGAAATGAAGACTCACCTGACATCCTGATCTCTCCCAAAAGCAGTAAGTAAACTTGAAGTTAATTACACTAATAATGTGCAGTAGCTCCTCCAACAGTTAACAGATATAGGGTCGTCAGCCAGGGACCACCACTCGTGCAATCTATGTCCAACTTTACAGAAATAGTGCACAACAATATGAGTTGTAATCAGGACATTAGTCAGTATTCCAGCATTTGGATAATCAACCATCATGGCCAATGAGTGGACTTAAAATATTAGCATAAAAATATCATGGACTGAATTTAATAAATTGACAAATGCATAACATTTTCCAGTAGAAATGGATGGACATGTCTAAATATGTATAACCTAACATGATCCAAGTCACTAGTGGCCTTTGTTATTACAAATCTGGTGAATGCAACCTAGCTGGAACGACGGGTTTAGTAAAGTAATTGGATGTGTGTGTATTGGTTTGAACATAGAACAACTGAATAAGTGTACACTTCAAGCCTGATCATAAATAAAGTACACTCAGAAAAAAATATTTTGTCTATATGGGAAGCAACTAAAAAAAATCTCTCACTGGCACCTCAAAAATCACCAGCTGTAGCACTTGTTCACTGGGGAACTCCACATTAGTTATCAGGCAAACAACATGGTCAGTGAGTTTGTATACCTTCCAGAACAGGAGGCTATATTTGAGTCTTACTGCATACTGTACTTCTGGCCCAGCGAGAGTTTCTCATTATATATATTCTAATTAAGCACCTTTGTAGTCTGAACTTGCTAATAGACTATCCCCGATCTGCTGGCAAAGGCATAATCACAGCCAGAAATATTTGGTAAAACTAAAAAATAAATGGTAAAAAAACAGGTTAAAGACAGGAAAAACTATTTTATACCACTGTTAAATTAGTTTTTACAAAGTGAAGGTAATTTCTGAATCAACACTAGAAATGTTACGCTTAAAATGAGTAACGCCCCCTTTGCTGTGTATAGTCTCAATTAAGCAGCATTCAAAACCATGCCCATTTTTATCATATATCCCAGCATGCTCTTTTACAGTTTGTCTTCTTAATTGTTTCATTGCCTAGGTTTCTGCATGTACATTTAGTATTAATTCTCTTGACACAAATATGCATTACACATTTTTTCCAGTACACAGACCAGCACCCTGGAAAGTCTCATTATGACAGCTTTGCTGTGGACATTCAATCTCCATTTAATTGTATTGTAGATTTACATTAATATAATTGTTTAACATTCTAGCTTGTGGATCTCAGTTGACATGACGTGTCTGACTGATTATCCATTTAGTAACCATGGTAACAGTCTGATGTTTAGGCAGGCTTATGTCTAAAATAAAGCAAAGACTGTAAAGAATATGGTGAAGGTTTTTTGTCAATACTGGTACAGCAAAGGTTGTACATAACATTGTCCTCCATGCTTCATTGTTTTACTGTAAATGGTTTACTGTAAAATGTAAATACACTAAATAAATTTAAGAATTTTAGTTGATTGTGGCTTGTCATTGGTGTCAAAAACACAGCAAAGAAATCATCAAAGGTTGTTCACTAGTGCTGAAATACAATGAAGGCACCAGCAAAAACACCAGCAACAGCAGGTCACCATTCACACCAGCATCTATTCTGCTTTTTTTGAGCAGGGCTCTGACAATGTGAATGTGCATGTCTAAGTCTAGCTTGACACAGGCTTCTAAATCTGCTCAAGGTGTTCAAGATATTTCCCTTCCTCTCACTCTTTTGCTCACTCTTGTAGTGTAACAACCGTTTAACGAGAGTGACCGGGTGGGTATGGTATTGTATAATAACCAAGCTAGACAAATCCAACTCCATTTATGCGTTAGACTTGACCTTCATTAGCTAATAAGAAAGTCATGAGAAATTCTTGTCACAATAGGAATTGGTTTAATTAGCACAGTATACCTACCACACATCTCCTTACCACACCTGTGTAGAGCACCAAAGCTCCAATTCCAGCATGAGTATACAGTGAAGCTGAGCTGTCTTGATACTGCACTGACTCCAAATAAGGCAGTTACTGCTTCATTTAAACTAGTTTATTGCGATAATGCAATTTCACTACAGTAGCTAGCTAGGTTACTTATTGATGGACCAGTTCATTTAGTGTTGGGGGCTGTTTCCTGGTTAGCTTCTCTCTGGTAATATGAATCGGCTGACTCAGGCTGTAGTGAATGTTATTTGCATTATCAAATGTTAGAAGTACCGTTCTATTTGGAGCCATGCCTTGAAGTATTTCGAACTGATAAAACTAAAAGATGACAAAGACTTTATTCAGTAAGATCACTCCTGTATGATGATATTGCCAATCCCACTAACATCAATTTGAATTGATTGTTGTGCCAGGCTTACATACGCTGTGCAAAATAGCGTGGGGGCAAGGTTAGCATTTTTGAAATTATATATTATTTTAGTTGGCCAGTTCAGTGATAAGCAAAATTCAACGCACCTGCATTTCCTGGTAGGTTAAATCATAATCCTACATACACTGCAACTCTTCAAGAGGGTGGCCTTCCCCGTTCTAAGAGAATATATGTACACCATAGGTCGGCCAGGGGTGAATGAGGAATGGAACTGTCCATGACCCACCATCATGTAAGGGACTTACTCAAAGAGTCACAGTAAGACAACAAGCATGTTATTTTGAATGCTTTTGTTCAAATGGCACAAATTGCAAAACCTTTAACACAAGTCCATATAAGGCTAAAACAAATCCAAAATGCATTTACTCCATTCTTTATAAGCCATCACATTTTGGAAGGTTCTAGTGAACCTGAAATCAGTGGGAATCTGCCTCCAGAGGAGATTGCCATTTTCTGTGGTGCAAGCATTGTGTGGCTGTTGTCTGGGAACAACATCAATTTTTTTATTTGAATCAATGCACCATGCTGGCATAGGCCAGTCCTACACATGCTCTGTCCGTAAGGTCAGTATCTCCCACTACACTCTCTTCGAACCACGTGCACGCACACAAACACCCACACAAATTCTCTCGGTCCGTCTGATCCATTCCATGCTGCTCCAGCCAGCTGTGTACTTCACTGTATTCTATGTCTCTAGAGGCATTCGCAAGGTTGTCTCAGCTTTGATAGACTGAGAAAGGGTGTCAGGCCAAAACAAGGACTGCACTGGCACCTAGTGGAAAAGTAGGATATGACAGGATGGCTGGATGGATGGATCGAAGGACAGACAGAATTCAACAGTGTGACACAATGGTCTAAATGACACACGTGGTATAATTGCAATGAAAGTACTATGTCACCAACCATGGCTGCTTGCCATAATCATGAATAGTGATTGCTTGGCAGTGTTCATTTAACACGACCACATGCTACAGTCCTATTTACATCACTGGTGATTTAGCCATCATGACTAAAAAAGGCCTAGGAGGCCTTTTTAGGGATTTAAAGGTAATTTTAGATTAAGCTGACATATGTAGTGTTTACCATCAATGGGATCTCATCAAAAATTCTGAAATATTTTCTAAAGTCTGTAATGTCTACAGCATAATCATTGATGGGATGAAATCCTGCCTCCCTCTGATTCAATGTCTTTCTCTTTCTGTGTCTATATGCCTGTCTCTTTCTGACCTGGTCTCTG
>JACXGI010003505.1:0-61844 GCA_016801175.1 Esox masquinongy | reverse complement strand
GAACCTGTCCTGTTAAACCGCTGTATGGTCTTGGCCACCGTGCTGCAGCTCAGTTTCAGGGTCTTGGCAATCTTCTTATAGCCTAGGCCATCTTTATGTAGAGCAACAATTCTTTTTTTCAGATCCTCAGAGAGTTCTTTGCCATGAGGTGCCATGTTGAACTTCCAGTGACCAGTATGAGGGAGTGTGAGAGCGATAAAACCAAATTTAACACACCTGCTCCCCATTCACACCTGAGACCTTGTAACACTAATGAGTCACATGACACCGGGGAGGGAAAATGGCTAATTGGGCCCAATTTGGACATTTTCACTTAGAGGTGTACTCACTTTTGTTGCCAGCGGTTTAGACATTAATGGCTGTGTGTTGAGTTATTTTGAGGGGACAGCAAATTTACACTGTTATACAAGCTGTACACTCACTACTTTACATTGTAGCAAAGTGTCATTTCTTCAGTGTTGTCACATGAAAAGATATAATCAAATATTTGCAAACATGGGAGGGGTATACTCGCTTTTGTGAGATACTGTATATTGCAATTACAGCCTTGCCCAATGAGTCAGAGGGAGGTACAGTACAGACAATAGTGGGCTCACGCATTAAACAAGAGATCCCAGAATGGCTGAGAACATCAAATCACAAAACAGCAGTATCAGTCTTTAAACCCGTGTAGTTTTCCACATGTAACAACTAGGAAGGTTGGAGGAATGGAGAGGACCATGACTACACCAGTCAGGAGCCATTCACCAGGACATGGGGATATAAGAGAGCAGAGTGGAGTTGTATTTTCATTTACTTTATTTTTTTGTTTTATTATTTAATTTCATGTTTGGGTCTTAGCAATTCACCAGCAAAGCCCTATTATCTATTTTAGTTCATTGTTATTATACTTCCAGGACATTTTGGTTTTATTTCAGCTAATTTGAGATGTTGGTGAAATAGCGCTTTGTAAAGCACTACCCCATAGCACCAAAAGGTCAGACTTTACTTACCTTTCTATTTAGAACCTACTGACCAGTGAACAATAGAACAGATTTAAACAACTTAATTAAACTGCCAAATTCACTACAATTATTATTATTTTTTTCATATTTCATATTCTTATTCCAAATCTTAGTTCATAGTTGTTTTAAATTGGTGTGACTTGTGATCTTTTCACATGACTAAAACATTTATGTTTCTGACATTTAAGTAATGGTCCCACCATATCTTTGATATTGGAGTGTAATTTTTAGTATTATTGTAGTCTGTTTGCTAGGGCCCAGGAGAATAAATAAACTGATGCAGTGTTTTGTCTTGTCCTTTCTCCTATTAGGACGGTGTGGCAGACCTCTAGCTCAATGCATGGAGACGAATTGGGAACAATCATGTGAAGTGAAACCTCCAGCAACCTTTCCATTTGGCACCTTTTGCGTTTGAGAAACAGATTTGTGGCATAACAGACATTTTGTTCTGGGAAAGGCGGAAGGCCTGACCTTGTTATGTCTGGAACACATCTCCATTCCAACGGAGACAGAACACCACAACTTGAAAATGAACCTTGAGCCTTGTGCCCAACAGCAACAGATCTGAGGCACAGAGTCACTTACTACAGAAGAGGATGAGACTGTATGTACAGCATCAAGACTAAGGCAAAGAGGCCTTTTGGGTCAATGTCAATGGACGAGGACAACAACGAGGACTATGTGCCAGGTAAAGGGAGAGGACTGGGGAGTAACTTCACAATTAAATTTAGACTTTGACATGTATTGGTATAGAGGTCGCGCTATATCAGGTCAAAATGGAGTGGGAAGTCAAAACTTGTAACTAGAATGACATAGCTAAATTAAAATCCAAGGGGAATAAAGCTAAATTTAGGATGGGTAAAGATACATTGAATGGCTGAAACAAAAAATTCTACCAGAAGAAAATGGAAGGACTCAGTTGGGAAGCCCAAACAATTCCTGCCAACCAGGAAAACAGCGGTAAAGATAACCGGTCTTCCTTCTGCGAAGGAAGCAACAACTGACAATGGGCCTGAGCAGTTGGCCCCAATGAACAACACTGCAGCTCTACATCTCAGGAAAGGACATATGGATCCAGGCTAACCACTGCCGACCAGTCCATGACGCTCCAGCAAAGGAGGACATACATCAGGAGTCCAGCCTGCACTCAAAGAAAGATAAAGCTGGCAGATAAACACGTGAGCAGGAAAATCAGGTGACCTCCTCTGCTGCCTCGGTATGATAGCTGCCATCCTGGTCAGCCTGCTGGTGGGATTTCTGTGGAGTCTAGAATCCACAGGGACTGCCAAGGGCAGGCCTGGAATATTGACTATGACAGCCGAACCGAACAATCAAAGAAACCAGATGTCACCACACATAAACGGACTTACACTGCACCCTTACACTGCACCTCAACATTTCCACCACTCACCCACACACTCCAACAACACATTTTGGGGAAAGCAAAGTCTAAAGGGGGGAAGAATAGACCTAGCAGGGACCTTAGTGGGAGCCAACATCAACAATGTGCAGGGACAGAAATACACCTGTCGAGGTATCCAGGTACGATGGGTGGCCCGTAGGAGAAAATGGAGAACCAACAACCATCCCAGTCATACCCGGATTTACAACTCAATTGAAACCAGAGGTAAGAAGCAGATGAGCTGCCTCTCCTCCATTAGTAAACCACACTCCATTAGTAAACCAGGAACTACATTTTACCCCCAAAACAGTCCTTGCTCGGGAGGTAGGACTTTCCCAGAGTACCACAACTTTTGGGGTGGGGCTTGCGGTGCTGAGCATTTCTGATTGGTCGAGTAGTAGCAGAGTTTACTTGCACTCGCAAGTTTTCAACCGCCATTTTTAAATGTCTGCAGCTGTCCTCAGCGTAGTAAAGGAGTTAATTCTGCTTACAAAAGGAATAACTTTTTTATGGAGAAGAAATCGAATAAGTCCAGGTCTTATTGTGTTTATGCTGAGGACCAAATACAACAGGAATTGGAAACGGCAATCCGTAAAGATAGATATTGAGCATGAAAAGTAATTGAATTAAGCTTGACACAATGTATGAGAGTACTAACTATCTCTGTACGAAGGACACTACGTAGGAAATGTGATGCCCCATTACTGATGGGTCCCAAACACTCTGTCCATACCACCTGCTAGGAACTGTGTATGTGACTGTCATAGGACTCTCTGAATAGACCCTTGGGTCATAGGTTGTAATACACCATACAAGGTTATTTTGTAGGATAAATCTTTCTTATAATAGTCTGTGTAATGGTTGGCTATGAACATTGACCGCCTCCTATGTGTCCTGGCATAAAAGACTGTTTTAACTTTGTAATCATTGGAGAACATGTAAGAACTATGGAAGATCAACATCTTGGACTCATGGTTATTAAAGATTCTCCACTGACTTTTTTGTTTAAAGACTCTGTTCATGGATCAAAAGTGGACAGAAGCTAACATGGTGCCGCGACTCGGATGGATAAGTTATACTGAAAATACTGTAGAGCTAAGGGGCTCATTTTGCAATCCCAAGGAAGCAGTATTGGTTGCTGAAAACAACTGAACAGTGAGTCGTAAAACTACACCATTAAACAAAAGTATTCTTACAGCATGGTGCTGTGAGTACAGATAGTTGGAATTTTGATGGTGAGTCAAACCACACTATCTGAAAAAAAAACAAGTCAGTTTAAAGAGCATGAGTATCCAGATTAACAAATCTGGCACAAGAAGACCTAGAAATGTTGCTTTTTAGGCTATGGAAACCTGTGGTGAGGAATTTAAGACTTATGTTGACACTGAAAGATGTGTGCTTAGCCTTAGTCCAAAGATTCCACAGAAGAAGCTAAGACCTTTTAGGCCACTTACATTGATGAAACAGTGATGAAAACTTCTGCATGTTATCTGGACACATGTATAATATTTGTACAATTGAAGTTAAAGAAAAAACAAAGTGGTATAAACGGGGACTGCAGCCCTGACATTGTAATTTAGAATCATTGGCTGAGGACATCAAAAAGAGCTTGAAAATAGATGACTGTCACCAAGAGATAATTCACAAATATGCCATTGTTCCAGAAGAAGATTTTTTGAGTTTTTTGATATACAGAAAGCATGGGAAGAAATTCAAAGAATACCTGATGAATTACAAAAACATGTTGGTCATTGATTGTGTTATCAGAGATTCAAAAATGGAATGATAAATTCCTCAAAGATGGTCTTGAAAGAATTTTGAAGGAGAAAGAAAAGTGTTGGGGCATCGGCTGAACAAATGGCTGAATTGGAAAAGTTAAAAAAAGGACTTGAAAAGTTGGCTATTATCAGTGATATGTCTTTTTTTCCTTCTTCACCAGAGGGCATGAAAGGTAGCAAAAACTTTCTAGTAAACATGTAAGTGAAACTGTGATCAGGCATTTGTAACACAAAAAGAGGAAATAAAACGTTATTGAACGAAATAGTAAGGCAGCCGATAATAGAGGACAGTGGCCGATAATAGGGGTCGTATTTTTTAGCCACGTTGCTAACCAACTGAACCAGCTGAAAATAGTAATATTTCCACAGAAATTTCAGAAATGATAATTAATGACATGCTGGTTAACATTTGAATGTCTTTAATAATCACTAAACATTGACAACTTGATCAAATGATTACTCGGTAAAAGAAGATATGCTTCAAAACTGCTGTTGGCTATGCCGACTGCTTGTGTATTATTCATTTATTGTGGTGTGTTTGTGTTAATTTTCTTCTTAGGAATGAGGAAAACAGACACAAACTTCCTTGACGCGCTGAGGGACATGGACGACACTAATCGGGCCGTTCTGCAGCAAGGACAGGAGCAGCAGGACCAGTATATGCAGCTGCTACACTGAGGAAAGAGTCAGGCTGAGGAGAGCCGCATAAAGGGCGATAAGGAAGCGAGAGTTGGCGTTCCTCGAGTCTCAGGCAGAAGAAAACGTGTTATGTACATTGACCATGTACATTATTGCTTTATCTTCTTGCTATATTTTTTAAATTCTCACTACGTAGTTGAAGTTTGCTATGCCACCATTCATAAGCATATTACACTCATGTATCTATAATATTCAATAATAATTATACCAATTGCTTCTAGTTTACACTGTTATGTTACTGCCATATCTAAATGTTCAATAATACTACCCAGATTGCTGCTAGTTTACAGTACTCTTTATATTTTGCATCTACAATTTTGCAGATAAATAAATAGTTGTGGAATGAAATACGTGTGCATAGTGGCTGTTAGTATAAATCTGAAAACAGAAGAACTCCCACACACTGTCTTGCTCACTGCTGAAATATTTATTAAATCACAACAGATAAAGAACAAACATGGAAAACCAGGTGTACTGTAGAGGCCGAGGGCTTAGACGCACATACAGGTCTAATGATGTACTTCAGACCTGTACGTGTGTCTAGCCCATTGGCCTCTACAGTGGATGGCAGTGTCCTGTCAGGCTAGTTTAATGCAGTGACACCCCATTCTTCTCTGTACGTATCACCATTCATTTCACAGAGATTATGCAGAACACAACATGCTATCACCATGGATTTGACCAAGGTGCAGTCATTTCGTTTTAACAAGCACCTCCATCTGCCCTTCAGTCTGCCAAAAGCATTCTCAACGTTTGCAGAAATTGGTGCAGAAATTGTGTACAGTGACACACCTGTGAGGTCCTCGCATCATTCCTGCTCCAGCTCCTCCCTCTCGCGCCCCTTGCCGGCCACTGCTACGCACTCACATCCCAGTGTACCTGAACGCAGCCCGCAATCCAGATCCCAATCGCCGGAACACTGAACACCTGCGCCTCGTTACCTCTCTATATCAGCCTGTTCTCCACCTCCACTCAGGTGTAAGGTATTGTTTGTAGTGGACCTGCCAAGCCTTCGCATAGAGCTCTTCCTTGTTTTTCATTCCCAGCCTGTTGTCCTCTCATTTCCTTGCCCTGTCCCCGTTTGTCTCTGTGTATAGAAGCCTGCCTCTTGACCTGCCTGCCTGCCCAGTGGATTCTCCTACCTGCTTGCCCCTGCCTGTACTGTCGCCTTCGCGGACTGATCACCCGGTTACCGTACCTGCCTGCCTGCCTGCCCCATGGATTATCCTGCCTGCCTGCCCCTTCCTGTACTGTCGTCTTTGCGGACTGATCACCCGGTTACCGAACCTGCCTGCCTGTCTCTCTCGTTCTGCTCGTGCCGTATCCCTTGTGCTTTTGCAAATAAATCGACAGTTGCGTTCCGCAATTGGAACCTCAACCCCTGGTCCCGGTGTTCATTACAACACTGTAGTAATGCAAACTCCAAATGATAAATGCTTCCCTGTACTCTGAGTTGGTCGCAGGTTTCCACAGCGCAATGGCGATCCTTTTTTTGAATAAGTACACAACAGCAGTGTCATGTCTCCCCAGTTATGGTTGCAATCGATAGCACAAGTACAGAAACGTGTCCTTAGACATATGGAAATTCTTTATCCACTGGGCCTCGGTGAAAGTTGGAACCACGGTTTCCCACCACTCCGTTGTTATATTGTGTACCCAAAAGGATGGAGAAACACAACGCATTCTGTAGTACTCGCATATCAGTCATCTCATGGTTAATCTCTGCGATAACTTGTAAAATCCGTTCACTTTGTGTATTGCAACTCGTCTAGCATTTCGGTCATTTTGAACCCGCTTTGCTACTACTGCTCCTCTCTTTTCCACCATTGACTCAATGACCACATTTGCAAACCAATAAATCATGATCAACACAACTTGAATCTCCTCCATGGTTGCTGTTATGTTGCAGTGTCGCATAAATAATAAAGATGCCTGTCTCTCGCTTTGTATAGCGTATGGTGCATACGTCAGCGGACTAATTTGCCTAATCTTCACGGGTTTTTAGACCGCAGTGGAAACGCACACAACAATGGGCTGAAGGTACCCTTTAGTTCCTTGAGTAGCAGTTCCTGGGACTCAAAGTTCTGGGTATTTTTTGGTGGAAACGCAGCTTAAGTCTCTCAGCATCACCAAAATCTTCTGCCCGAATGTGTAAAACAGCCTCATGGGACCAGGAGAAGAAAGCAGTCATACTAGGTAACAACTGCCCAGAAAAAGTAGCGATAACCCATGTGCCCGTGAGATACAAAGTTAGAATTTTATTCTCTGTAATTAACCCCTCAACATTAATCAATGGAACTGTGTTCTACTGTACTTTCTCTACTCCTGAAGGTGCTCCAAAACCGGAGCGTCAGGTGATACACCCAGGTCATCAGGTGATAGTCTGTTCCAATATTTAGCTTTCGAGGTAGAACATCTTGCTAATGCGACCACTAGGGCCAGTAATCTGATTTCTGAGGAGCTAGGAGCTACCCGCTTGCTTTTGCTACAGAACAGTGCAGCCTTAGACTATCTGTTGGCCTCTCAGGGAGGAACCTGTGCTATGATACACTTATACCATACTAGAACTCCACTGTCTCTGACCTAATTAGTGAAATGACAAGTTTCCCACCAGGCCCACAATGATGACATCAAAGGACCACTCTCCGGGATCGCTGAGTTATGGGGTCAGTATTGGTGGGTGGGTCTTGAATGGGTTGGTATAGTCATTATAATCATAGTAGTTATAGGCCTGTTAGTATTTCTCGTGCACATCGCTGCCGACTGGCTCTGAGTGTGTTGTTTTGCATGAAAGATCAGTTTAGCATAGACTTGAAAGACATGCCTTAGATTGAGACATCCCAATGTTTTACATGACTGATTCTCCCTAATCTGAAACCTACTGACTCATTTACTTACTGATTTACTGATGCCCATATATAGTGACTACACCACAAGTCCACGCTTAGGTAAAATATTCACATAGTTAACCTGGAGTTGCCACGATGGTGTACATCAAACCCAGAAGGGGCCTTGGCCCAGTGTGGCAAACCACAGGACAACTGTGCCTCCTCTGTTTCTTCCATTCAGGTAGGACAGAGACAAGGGGTAGCTCAGATTAGGAGGTCTGTTAACTCTGATCTAGAACTATGGTTGTCATGTCAGTGTAGGGTCCTATCTTGTTTCCCTATTAGTATGACAACTTTTCTTGTAGCATAAAAGATAATATTTTGGGAGCTGACAAGGAAGGAAATAAAGAGGTGAAAGCAATAATGTATGATCAGAACAATTGTTATGATACTACTCTGTACTTGTACTCGGTCTCTGTTTTGACGATTGTTCCCGTGGATCCACAAAATTAAACAGAAATAATCAACTGTTATACGAGTCTCTTTTCATAATAAATTGCGAACATTTTCCATCTTCCACACTCTGAAGGTGTGCTGTGGTATCTGGCACCAAGACATTAGCAGCAGATCCTTTAAGTCCTGTAAGTTGTGAGGTGGGGCCTCCATGGATCGGCCTTGTTTGTCCAGCACATCCCACAGACGCTCGATTGGATTGAGATCTGGGGAATTTGGAGGCCAAGTCAACACCTTGAACTTGTGTTCCTGAAACCATGCTTGAACCATTTTTGCTTTGTGGCACGGCGCATTATCCTGCTGAAAGAGGCCAATGACATTAGGGAATACCGTTGCCATGAAAGGGTGCACATGGTCTGCAACAATGCTCAGGTAGGTGGTACGTGTCAAAGTAACATCCACATTAATGGCAGGACCCAAGGTTTCCCAGCAGAACATTGCCCAAAGCATCACACTGCCTCCGCCGGCTTGCCTTTTCCCATAGTGCATCCTGGTGCCATGTGATCTCCAGGTAAGCGACACACATGCACCCAGCCATCCACATGATGTAAAAGAAAATGTGATTAATCAGACCAGGCCACCGTCTTCCATTGCTCCGTGGTCCAGTTCTGATGCTCACGTGCCCATTGTAGGCGCTTTCGGCAGTGGACAGGGGTCAGCATGGCCACCCTGACTGGTCTGCGGCTACGCAGCCCCATATGCAACAAACTGTGATGCACTGTGTGTTCTGACACCTTTCTATCAGTACCAGCATTAACCTTTTCAGCAATTTGAGCTACAGTAACTTGCCTGTTGGATCGGACCACACTTGCCAGCCTTCGCTCTCCACGTGCATCAATTAGTCTTGAACCCTGTCGTAGGTTCACCGCTTTTCCTTCCTTGGACCACTTTTGATAGGTACTGACCACTGCAGAGAGGGAACACCCCACAAGGGCTGCAGTTTTGAATACCGTTGCAGTTTTGGCAACGGTATTCCCTGATGGCACTGGCCTCATTCAGCAGGGTAATTTGCCCTGCCACAAAGCAAAAATGGTTCATGAATGGTTTGAGGAACACAACAACGAGTTCAAGGTGTTGACTTGGCCTCGAAATTCCCCAGATCTCAATCCAATCAAGCATCTGTGGGATGTGCTGGACAAACAATTCCGATCCATGGAGGCCCCAACTCCATGCAACTTACAGGACTTAAAAGATCTGCTGCAAACATCTTGGTGCCAGATACCAGAGCACACCTTCAGAGGTCTAGAGGAATCCATGCCTCGATAGGTCAGGACTGTTTTGGCGGCAAAAGTGGGACCTACACAATATTAGGAAGGTGGTCATAATGTTATGGCTGATCTGTGTGTATATTAAGTCAAGTTTCGTTTGGAAAGTGTAGTTTTAAAGGACTGAATATAAAGAAATAGCTGGCTGGATGGTCTAATCGATTTTGTATTTTGTTGTTATGGCTAGAAAACATTGAAACAAAGACATTAGCTAATGTAAGGCACTTCATACATATCTCTACGCCAATTTATGGGAGAGAATTTGCGTTTTTAGTTCATTTGCAGTTGTAATTAATGGAAAAGCTTGTAACAATAATTTGAAATAAATCACAATAAATCACTATGCATTAGATTATTTGCTGCTGTTATGGCATTTCTGAATCTGAATGTCTCTCGAGTAAAAGTATATCTAGCCTAAGTGTTTATACTAAAACATTATTGAGGTTGTTAACTACATTTTAAAATAAAACGTTGAATATATTGCATAACATATAATAATTTACATTCATTTTTTTCATTTAGTACCTCTCTTTTTGGCATGAGTGGGTGGGGTCGACAATTCAACAACAAAAGCTGAGGAATTATCGATAGTGAAAATCTTTGTCATGCACATCCCAAGTAATAACCTCAATGTTAGAAGCCTTGCAAATTAATTTGAGAACACACTGTAGTTACCACCCTCAGTCAGAAGGGGCAGTAGCGTGCACTAATGGCACACTAAATTGTTGGCAAAATTACAGGCCGAAACAGGGTGAAACTGATATGTATGGGTGTCAGAACACACTCAACCACTGGTCTCATGAAGGTGTCAATGGCCAACCCATGAGAATGACTAACACACATTTACCCCAGAACAGGCTGTCTCTCTAAGGAATGGATGATGACATGGGTGAGGACTATAAAAGTCTTAATAATGTTCTGAAATTCCTTGTCTCCAGAGTTAAGGCCACCTCGGCGTACTCAAGGCTGAGCTATGCCACCTCCAATGTCCTACGGCAGGACGTAAACAATTGCTGCTCAACAGCCACCTAGACCAACGGTGGGTCCTGGCTAATAACTGTTTGATAGATTCCAACTTTCTGGGATAGAACTTCTCAGGAGAGAGCTGTGTAATGACATTATTGCTGGAACCAATTTCTTACATTGCACACACCGCATAGACACAACTCAATCGAACACACACACAATATACTAAGCAATACAATTGTTCTGTTCTTTAGGTCTATTGGCAGATTGTTCAGGGAATGTAATCAGAAGCAGCGTGTTAGACGTGGGAACTAAATAAGTTAATGAATGTGCCTTACCTTGTTAGCATGTGCTGCACCCTGGATTTATGACCGGTAACTTCAGGGAAGGGGTCAGATTGTTTGAGAAGGACATTTTGTTTAGAACTCCTGCTAGCTTTTGACATTTTGTTTAGAAATCCTGCAAGGTTTTATTTGAGATACAGTCCCGGGGTGAGAAAAATTGCTGAATGACAATGTGATGACCACATGTGAGTGAATAATAAAAGGTTAAAATACCCAGTCCATCCTTGATGGCGTGTCACTAAATTAAATCCATAGATGTGTCTGTATGATTTCTACAGAAAAGCTTCTGTGAGCTTTAACTCCGGTCTCTGTCGTTTCTTGAATTCACTTGGTTCAATTGTGAAAATAAGTGTTGAAAGACAACGATTAGGAGATCATGGATCATGCTGATATTTGAACAAACTAGAAGCCCATACATTCTAGAAACTTTGTGGTCATTGTCAGGGAAATTTCTTGAATTTCTTTCTTAACTAACTATGTTTAAGCTAACATTAATCCATCTAAAATCATTATGTTGACATGAACATTATGACATACGGTTTAGCTAATAGTAACTTGACCTTGTGGAGATGGTGTCATGCTTTCAAGCCTCAGTAGCTAATCTATGCATATGTAGCTAAGTTTATTCTGTTTTAATTTGTAAAACGACTTGCTAATATAAGCAAATATTTAGTGGAATGCAATGTGACATGAACATTTTAACAAATGCTTTAGCTATTAAAAATGTGCCTTTGGTAGAGAGGGTGTTACGTGTTCAAGCCTCATCCATTCTCAGTAGTTAAGTAATTTCTCTGTTTTCATTTGTTTCTACAATTCCACTTCTAACTGATGGCTAAACTTAGCAATTGTACCTTTAAATTGCAGACATGGCAGTTAAATTAATATGAAATCTGAGTTGTAATTCAGCAATAACACATGGGTACGTAGGCTATATGCCCATGCCCAGAGTTGGGGAGTAACGGATTACAAGTAAAGTTAAAAGTTGCATGTTAACATTACATGACATTTCATGATATAGGGCGGATTGTCAGGGAAATTTCTTGAACTGATGTATATTTAGTCCTATACATGTATAAATGAGTTACTGGTTAAAAGTCCTGAGTCTCTGTGTTTGGATAAGAAAAGGAATATAGGAGAGGGAGATCTGTTATTTGTTTATGGTCATCATTGTATGGTGTCAGAAGATCATTGGGTTATCCATTAATCTGTCTATCTGTTTAAACAATCAGTTTATCTGTTCTTTGTCCAGATGCTGCGTCCCCCTTAAGAGTTGAAAAGGTTACCCACAAGGCCCTTGGTTTAATGTGGGGGAGGACAGCCTGCCCCTTGGTTAAAACCTAGGTATTGATAGAACAAAGGGAATGTGTATTATTGACATAGGACACTGGTGCAGCATCTTACGACACCCTTTTTCTATTGTAATAAGTACTCTGACTGTTCTGTGTTGCCTCAGAAATTCCTCACAGGCCTGTTATGATGGGCTTAGGACGCATCTCTCTATTTGCAAATATAAACTGTTAATTGTGCCAAGATAATTTTGTCTCTATACTTACTCCTTTAAGAGTTCCTATCGATGGAATTACCATCACATTTTGGGGGTTCGTCCTTCGGTTACTTAACCTGGTATCTCGAAATCATATCCTAGCGGGTCAACCGTGCACGGCCGGAGACTGGGTCTCTGAAGCCTAAATCTTCCCCCGATCGTGCACTAGCTACGTAAGGGATGAGAGTCAGGGCGCCCGGCTGATGTGAATTTCGGGATTTATCAGTACAGGTACCTGGGCTGAAATTTTGAACTCAGGAGGTAAGGGCACAATACAGTCGGACTTTGGTTAAAACTGTTAACAGTACGGTGGTTGGACCACTGTATAAAACACCGGTGTAAGGAATATCTCGTGAAAGGGCTGACAAGCTTATAAACGCATGCTGGGCACGTAAATCGAGGTACAAGGGTGACAGGTGGCGGCATGACGACCCCATGGTGTTCGATCTGGATCCGGCGTTTTCGCCACGCTTAGGTTTGCTGGGTTTAATGATGGGTTAGTGCGGTGCTACATTTTTGACAGCCCCTCATACTTGCGATGGACCGGCAAAAATAGCATAACTGTGGTGTTTGGACATATGAACAATTGTGGCTCTGGGAGTTATTAGGTTTTCCGGTTAATGGCGTTTTCATTTGGTGATGGATGCATGGCCTACCGGGCAGATTGGAGGAATATGGCCGAGGTAACATATGGGAGTTGTAGAAGGCATAGGCTACAGTATGTAGAATGTGGTGACTGATGGAACCTTTAGGGAAGTTTGTGTGGGGTTTATTTTTATCTCTGTGTTGTAGTTCTTTTCGCTCAGGTTGGATGGATTGTCCCTCTGACCGCCCCCACCCTCCCGTGGTGTTCCGCCAGGCCGATCGCTGGGAGTCCTTGGAGTTTTGCGTCGTCCCATCCCACTGCATCGGTGGAGAACATTTCCCAACAATCGACGTAGCCAACCCCGCTGGTGACCAGGATAGCCCCCGCCTCGTTTCGCTCTATGGACTTTGTTGTTGTGAACGTGGTGATGCAGTAGACCGTCTGGAGGCTGTTTTGCTCCACTTTGGACATGTTGGGAGAGTCTACGTGGGTCAAGGAAATAATTGAATGGGGGGAAAAGAACACACCAGATACGTAACCTCTGTTTGCCCAGCCGGTGTTTACAGCGGCTAAGACCAAACAAGACTACAGACCCGGGGTTGAGAAAGAGACTGATAAAAGATTTAGGCAGAGTAGTATAGGGACTACTGATCAATGTGTTCTGGCTTCTCCGGCTAAACTGGATGTGGACCTTGACTGCCCTTCTTCTGGCCGGCCTCCATCCAACACTGCTGCCCTACTACGAAAGTCCGCAGCAGTTCCTGAACCACGGGCAGAAATACCGCCGAAGCTGTCTCAAGATAGTCCCCCTCCTTCCTGGAAGATTCAGCCTTCGCTCGCGGCCGACCTTGGTGCAATGTCCCCAATTGCTGGGAGGACCAGGAGCGCCACACCGTCTGCGCAGCCTGAAGGTCGGTTCCCGGTGGTAGAAGTTGCAAATCCGGTCGTTGGAGGTGATGACTACGCACCCTCAACTATTTTGGTCTACCGCCCCAGGTCGCCAGCTGACCTGAAAGACTTGGCCGCCTCGTTACCCAAAACAGGAAAAAGAAGGAGGAGAGGAATTCAATCGTGTATTTCTCCAGATGCTTGAACAATATAAACCAAATATAGTCGAAGTGGAAATGGCAATGATGAAGGCTCTACAGTTGAGATGGGGAAGGGTGAGAGGAGCCTGGCCCGTGCAGGACGCCCCATATAATTGGGACGCTAATTCTCAATACAGGTTAACAATCATGGCGCTGTGTGGACAGATAGGTGTTTTTTTTCCAGAGACGGATGAACTAGGAGAAAATTTCTGACTGCAAACAGAAACAGGGAGAAAGAGTCACAGACTATCGTAATAGACTTGAGAAAGAATTTGAGATTCACAGCGGGATGGGCCGCAAACCACATGGGGCTAAAGAAGCACTGCGTGGCCTTGGACGAGGGCCGCGTGGAAATCGTTTGGCCGTAACGCTGAACTGAGGGAGGGGTGCTGACGGTCAGAGGAGACAGACCAGAGATCATCAACCGGTGAGACCTGTATCGTAGGTGGGGGAGATTCGGTCCTGTAGGCTAGCGGTGAGCAGACCTCGGGTTGATTTCCAACCACGTAGAAAGAGCGCTGATGGCTTAGGGGCTATATCTGTTGCGCATCTATGTGGTGGGGTATAAGCTCATGCTATGCTCAGAGAACCTCGTGGATTTTGTCAAGCTCGATGTCCACAAATTTTAGAGGCTGTAGGATGGAGTAGGGATTGCTCCTTTAAAACGCCAAAGTTGTTGTACAGCTTGTGGTTTGGCGAATAGTAGAGTTAATGAAGCTGTATATGTGCGCACACCAATTGTCCTTGATCTGTATAAGATCATGACCCAAGTCTCTGACTTTTGTGAATATCTGGTTGTGGTCGACCTAGTAAATGCATTTTCCCTTTTGGTATTCCCTGTGCATGAAGGTTCCAATTGGCTGCATTTTGTATTCCTTGGTGAATAATTTGGTCTCATTCACCGAGATTGTTGTTAACCTGGAAGTTTTTTTGAATTTGCCAGGTTTTGCTTTATACACTTGTGTACACTTGGGTGAACGCATTCATTGCGTCGTTAATATGATTCTTTGGTGAGGCCCACTCTTTCGGCCTTGCCTAAGCGCCGACTCCGCGAAATTGAAATTTGCTTTCCTGTGTTGTGCTGTTAGCTGGCACACGAGATATTCGCCTGATACCTTAGGACTCTATACAAGAATAATGTCCTAACTTTAATCCGAGTGATGAATTGGAACTTTGTACAAGGATGTTTCCTAATTTGTTAAAATATAGTCTCGGGGTTTTCTTACAAAAGGTTTAAATATTGTGTTTCTCTCCTTGTATGAAGTGGTAGAATGAAGAATCCACATATTGATAGTCTTTAATGTTAAGAAAACATGCTGTGTCCCATGAGGACTGTATTTGTGTCCAATATAGTCACGGCCTGCAAAAGAGGGTAAAATAGCCGAAGCCCGTTTATTCCTCACGGTAAAATTAGATGTCCTGTTTTGAATGTTGAATTGGGTTTGGTTAAACTAGTTAGGGTTTCAGCAGTTCACTGGTGAAACCCTATTGTTTTTGTTATTGTTATTATTAGGGTTTCAGCAGTTCACTCAGTATTCTGATTTCAACTGGTTAAAATTATAATTTGAAACTATTTAGGGCAGTAGTACTGTTAAAGAGTATATTGAATATTTATTGAGCAACCTTCTAAGATTTGTTATTTTCCTGAGGATCACTCCACTTCTCAATAAAACATATGCTAACCAGCAGACAATGGTTTGTGTGTTAATAATGCCTTTATTTACGTGATTATTCACTATTTCACTAAAGATGGTGAAAAATAATGAATTCCGATTCTTGCATATTTAGTAATGGACAAATACGATCAGTGAAAAACACCTTTATGAAGGTTGTGTTGAGCTTGTTTGGCTAATTACTGTTTACGTGTGCAGCCATTTTTGTTTTCATTCCACTGAATTCTGGGCCCGAATGTCTGCGATCAAAGACGGTTGAACAAGACGATTCACCAATCTGACCAAAAGTTCAAATCTAGATTACCTTCCTGTCTCTGAGTCACCTGTATCTGACTTTGTTTGATAAACAATCTTTACCATACAAGTTGCAAATCGTGAAATACCACATGTGCGACAGACCAGACATCATGTAATGTTAAGTTGATCAGTCTTTTTTCTTTACAGGAAGGCAAGTAAGGTAGGTAAAACGCTCTGTCATTTGCAACATCAATAAAACTAAATATAATGCAATTGAACAAAAGACGATAATTGGGAATGGGGTTGTATTTTTTAACTACGTCGGAAATTTCAGAAATAGTAATTAATGACACGCTAGTTAACATTTTATATTGCTAATAATTACAAAACATTGACGACTTGATAAAGTTATTATTTGGTATGCAAGAAGATATTTTTCGAAACTGCTGCTGACCAGAGGCCTTTTTTGCTGGCCTAGTGATATCAGAATCAGAAAATTATATTTTTATAATTTAATATATATTTTCATTAACGCTAGACGTATTTTACAAAGTTCGTTCCCATCAGTCTACTGACGTAGTTTCATTGCTTTTCTCTCCCTCGGTTGTGCTGTTTCCAGTGCAGCTCAGATAAATCAGAGCTTTTATCCACAGATTTTCCACGTCTCCGGGTGAAAATCTATCCTGTGACATATTGTAGGAACATCTAAGATTTACTTTCTTTAGTGAGGTTTAGATTGTTAGATATAGTGCTTTGCGATTTAGATTTTTTGTTTAGATTTGTACTGAGCCCTGTGGTCTTTTTAACGCACAATGGAGAAGAAATGCATTTGGTGGCGGATTTACTGGCAAAGCCTTTTTCGGGAAAACATGGAAATTGTGAGGAAGGGTCGACCAAACCCCCAACTAGCAACCGTTCAGGGTAAGGATGTAGTAGATACAGTGCTTTCTGTTAGACTTTTTGTCTAGATTTGTACTGCACCCAGTTGTTTCTTAACATACAATGGAGAAGAAATGGATTTGGTGGCGGATTTACGGGCAAAGCCTTTTTTGAGAAAATCTGGAAATTGCGAGGAACCAACCCCCAATCTAGCAGCCCTGTCCCAGACAGGGAAAGGGTTTGTGTGGCACTTTCAATCAATCGAGTACGAAAAGTACACCTGGCTTACAGCGTCGAAGGAACATCGTTCTTGTGAGTACGTTCTTGTTTCTTTAGTACCTGTAATGTCATTGATTTGGGCTTAGCGATGTATATTTGTGTTGCTGCGTCCTGTCATGCATAATGGTACTGTACATCCTTGATGGTTTCAATTGCCATGGATTCATGTTTCTGTAATTACTAGTGTTGTAAGCCTCTTGTTAAAATCGCTTTATTCCACTGTCACTGTGAATATGGGATGGTTACGTCGAATGCAATAGCCTAAAAGCCCACAGGATTAGGCAGCCATACATGCTAGAATTATTAGCTTTGCGTCCCCACTTTGGAAATCAAATGCCCGTCCAACACGTTTGTTTTGGTTATTGACCTGTATTTACTTGACAGGTAAGCAGGTTAGGACTGTAACCAGCTAATAGTTTGTTTTGACCAGCAAGGTAGTAGATAAATGTAGCTGCCATTTAGAAAAGTTGTCCAGGGGCTAATGACTTTCAAGAGGGGAGGATTGCTTTGTCATTTAAATTACGCTATATGGGCTTAGAAAATACACTGACATGCGGATATAGGGGTGTACCGATTTCGATTCTAGTTCGAAAATGTTTTGGTTCGATTTCGAACTGCGAAATTGAAGAGGAGTTTGCGAATTCTGTGAGTAAGTAACCACACTTCATTGATTGTGGCCTGCTGTTACCACCTCCACAATGTCCATTGTAATGGAGTTGGCATTAAACAAATTGCACTAATAAATCCATTCAAAACAACTATACTTGCAGGCCTATTATTTATTTAACTTCGATAGCAACAGTAAGACTCTACATTAGATATTAATCAGCAACAATAAGACTTCTGATTTTCATATGTTGCCATCAAAATAAAGGTCTTTGGTGTGTCTATAATTTGTGTTGTGTAGGCTGCCTTTTCAAAGGAAAAACTATGTGGGGGAAATGATAAATGAAACAAAATAACAATTTCAATAATACTTAGAGGTTAAAGAATATTTTAAGGTGGAGCACACTGAGACATGGTTAGAGCTTATGTAAGCTAATGTAGAGAACATGATCTAATATAAAAAAATCCTATTTTGATGTTATTGTTTTTTATTTGCATGTGCTCATTTGCTTTGGAGATTGATTGTGTAATACATCCAACCACACTAGACGTGTTCACACGGCACCCTAGCCTAGGGCTAAGTGCATCCTAAGCCCAGGGCTAAGCAAGTGTTCACACTTGCATATTTGGAAGTGGGAAAGCACCACCCTTAGCCTAGGGCTAGCTGGCCATGCTCTGGAGCAGGGTTAGCCCCGGCTTTTCAGGGCTAGCCCCAGAAAAAATGTGACAAAATAACCAGTGTGAAACGGGGTCAAGAACAAAACCATAGAATGTTTATTGTCCAATCACAAAACCTGCCCTTTCACTTAATTTACATTTGCTTGTTACGTGCACCGTTACCAACAGCTCCGTCTGTTTTGGTCCTTTCATTCTGCAAAGTTTTGTCGTTTCATTATGCCTGCTAAATCTTAGCGACATAGTTATTGCAGCTTGCTTTGGATGTAAATCCAGCAAATATATCAAAGAATGAAGGTTGACTAAAGTTTCTCTTTCTTTGCATAGTTTGAACTAAGTTGTTTAAGCAAATACAAACAGCATCTTGATCCGTCGATGTCATGAAGTCGTTAATTGAATCGTGGTAGCGTAACATTGATCAAGTGTCAGTGATGTAGGCTACTGTAACATTGTTTGCATGCCAGAGAGAACGTAACATTTGCAGCTTATCATAGAATTGTGTCGTATTTGTCCGTTAGCCCAGGGCTTAGGAACAGAAGTGCATCCTCAGCCTAGGTTTAAGCCTTAGCCCAGGGTTAACAAACTCTTGTGTGAATGCAGGCTAAGCTAACCCGGGGCCAGTCTTAGCCTGGGACAATGCAGTGTGTAAAGGCCTTATATTTCCATCCCCCCACTGTAATGTACAAGGGATACTTTTTGCGGAAAAGCTCTTCAGTACTGCAGTGAATGTATTGTACGAAATACTCAGGAAAGTTTGTAAAATTAGAAATATAATGTGAAATCATGGGGCACTGTGCTATATCCAGCAAAGCTGTATATTGTTGTCCCTCTTTATCCCCAAATGCAACACACTATACCGTACATGGAATTCATATTGCCTCATTAGTTAGCAGCTAGTGGCTTTTATTAGGAGTCTGGCTAGTTACTGCATCTAAAATTATTCTGTTGACATGAACATTATAACAGACAGTTTAAGTATTAATAATTTGCCTTTTAGAAATGGTGTTATGAATTCCAGCCTCAGTAGCTAATTTATCCACTGTTTTCATTAGTACAATTACTTGCTACTATAGGCAAATATTTAGTGGAATGCAATTTGCCATGATTATTTCATTTAAAAAAGCTACCTAGCAGAGTAAAAAAATGGCTAACGTTAGCGATAAATGCTATCGACGTTAGCTAGCAAGTAACGTTAGGTGAACTAATGCTAGTTTAGCTAGCTAGTAGCTAGTAACGTTAGCTAATTGAAATATATTTAACTAACCTCAGTTTAATATAAAATTAGTCCTTCAAAAATCATTTTGGTGACATGAACATTATAACATACGGTTTAGCTAATAATAATCTGACCATTTAGAGATGGTGTCATGCCGTCAAGCCTTAGTAGCTAATCTATGCTCATGTAGCTAAGATAATTCTGTTTTCATTTGTACATTGACTTGCTAATATAAGCAAATGTTTAGTGGAATGCAACGTTGCTATGATTATTTCATCAAAATGTAATTCTAGAAGAGTCTCAGTGTAAACTAGCATTAGTTCACCTTAAATCATTCTGGTGATATGAACATGGAAATTGTTCTGGTGATATGAAAACATGGAAATTGTGAGTAGGGGTCGACCAAACCCCCAACTAGCAACCGTTCAGGGTAAGGATGTAGTAGACGCAGTGCTTTCTGTTAGATTTTTTGTTTAGATTTGTACTGAGCCCTGTTGTTTCTTAACACGAAATGGAGGAGAAGATATGGATTTGGTGGCGGATTTACTGGCAAAGCCTTTTTTGAGAAAAGCTGGAAATAGCGAGGAACCAACCCCCAACCTAGCAGCCCTGTCCCAGACAGGGAAAGGATTTGTGTGGCACTTTCAATCGATTGAGTACGAAAAGTACACCTGGCTTACAGCGTCAAAGGAACATCGTTTTTGTGAGTACGTTCTTGTTTCTTTGGTACCTGTAATGTCATTGATTTGGGCTGTGCGATGTATATTTGTGTTGCTGCGTCCTGTCATACTGCATAATGGTACTGTACATCCTTGATGGTTTCAATTGCCATGGATTCATGTTTCTGTAATTACTAGTGTTGTAAGCCTCTTGTTAAATCACTTTATTCCACTGTCACTGTGAATATTATATGGTTACGTCAAATGACAATAGCCTAATAGCCCATAGGGTTAGGCAGCCATACATGCTAGAATTATTAGCTTAAGTTGAAGTTACTAATCATTATTGGTAAGTAGGATAAACTGCCCCACTTTGGAAATCAAATGCCCGTCCAACACATTTGTTTTGGTTACTGACCTGTATCTACTTGACAGGTAAGCAGGTTAGGGCTGTAACCAGCTAATAGTTCCTTTTAACCAGCAAGGTAGTAGATAAATGTAGCTGCCATTTAGATGTACAAAAGTTGGTCAGGGGCTAAAGACTTTCAAGAGGGGATGAATACTTTGTCATTTAAACTACGATATATGGGCTTAGAAAATACACTGACATGCTAATAGGATATAGTGGTGTACCGATTTTGATTCTAGTTCGAAAATGGGTAGGTTAGATTTCGAACTGTGAAATTTAAAAGGAGTTTGCGATTCTGTGATTAAGTAACCGCACGTCATTGTGGCCAGCGGTTACCACCTCCACCATATCCATGCAACTGATCCTGTACAGTTCATGTAAAGGATTTGGCGTTAAACGAATTGCACTCACAAAACAGTTAAAAACAACTATACCGCTCTATACTTGCAGGCCTATTTTTTATTTAACTTAGCAACAATAAGTCCTCCGGTTTTCTTCTTTTAACTTCAAAATAAAAGCCTGCGGTGAAACGTTATATACATTTGGCAGCAGCAATAAGACTTCAGATTTTCATATGTGGCCTTCAAAATAAAGGTCTGCGGTGTGTCTATTGTTTGTATTGTGTAGGCTACATTTTCAAAGGAAAAACTATGTGGGGAAACTAAAAAACAAAACAAAATTACTATTTCAATAATACTTTACATTAGTTGGAGAATATTATAAAGTGGAACACACTAAGAAATTGTTTGAGCTTAAGATAATGTAGAGAACATTATCTAATATAAAGAAATCCTATTTTGATGTTATTGTTGTTAATTTGCTTGTGCTCATTAGCTTTGCAGAGGGATTGTGTAATACATCCAACCACACTTTATTTTCCATCCCCCCACTGTAATGTACAATGGATATTTTTTGCGGAAAAACTCTTCAGTACCGCAGTGAATTTTGTTGAAGTTCAAGGTAATTCACATGTACTATATTTTTGTTATTTTTACATTGTATTTAAATAAGTTGTTTTAATAAAAGCTATTGTTTTGTTGTTTACAAAACAGGGCCAATGGTCTTAACACTAGTGTAGTCAGCACTGTCGTGAGTCAAATCGAATCAAGAATTTGGGGAATCATTACACCCATAACAGTCAAATATTTACTGGAATGCTATGTTGCCATGATTATTCAATCCAAAAGTACAGCTAGAAGGGGCACTAAAAAATAGCTAGCAATGCTACCGTTAGCAATAAATGTTAACAAAGTTAGCTAGCTAGTTACTCCAACTAAAATTATTGTGATAACATGAACACTATAACAAACAGTTTAGCTATTAATAATTTGCCTAGGTATGGGGTCATGTTTTCCTGCCTCAGTAGCTAATCAATGCTCAGTAACTAAATAAATCCCGTTTTCATGTGTACAATGAATTGCTACTATAGGTAAATATTTTGTGGAATACAATGTTGCCATGATTATTTCATTAAAAACTAGCTAGCAGAGTCAATTAAAAATAGCTAACGACACTAACGTTAGCAATAAATGCTAACAACATTAGCTAGCTAGTAACGTTAGCTAATAGGAAATATGTTTAACTAACTATGTTTAAGCTAACATTAATCCATCTAAAATCATTCTGTTGACATGAACATTATGACATACGGTTTAGCTAATAGTAACTTGACCTTGTGGAGATGGTGTCATGCTTTCAAGCCTCAGTAGCTAATCTATGCATATGTAGCTAAGTTTATTCTGTTTTAATTTGTAAAACGACTTGCTAATATAAGCAAATATTTAGTGGAATGCAATGTGACATGAACATTTTAACAAATGCTTTAGCTATTAAAAATGTGCCTTTGGTAGAGAGGGTGTTACGTGTTCAAGCCTCAGTAGATAATCCATTCTCAGTAGTTAAGTAATTTCTCTGTTTTCATTTGTTTCTACAATTCCACTTCTAACTGATGGCTAAACTTAGCAATTGTACCTTTAAATTGCAGACATGGCAGTTAAATTAATATGAAATCTGAGTTGTAATTCAGCAATAACACATGGGTACGTAGGCTATATGCCCATGCCCAGAGTTGGGGAGTAACGGATTACAAGTAAAGTTAAAAGTTGCATGTTAACATTACATGACATTTCATGATATAGGGCGGATTGTCAGGGAAATTTCTTGAACTGATATATATTTAGTCCTATACATGTATAAATGAGTTACTGGTTAAAAGTCCTGAGTCTCTATGTATAGATAAAAAAAGGAATGTAGGAGAGGGGGATCTGTTATTTGTTTATGGTAATCATTGTATGGTGTCAGAAGATCATTGGGTTATCCATTAATCTGTCTATCTGTTTAAACCATCAGTTTATCTGTTCTTTGTCCAGATGCTGTGTGTCCCTTTAGAGTTGAAAAGGTTACCCACAAGTCCCTTGGTTTAATGTGGGGGAGGACAGCCTGCCCCTTGGTTAAAACCTAGGTATTGATAGAACAAAGGGAATGTGTATTATTGACATAGGACACTGGTGCAGCATCTTACCACACCCCTTTTCTATTGTAATAAGTACTCTGTTCTGTGTTGCCTCAGAGATTCCTCAAAGGCCTGTTATGATAGGCTTAGGACGCATCTCTCTATTTGCAAACATAAAATAAACTGTTAATTGTGCCAAGATAATTTTGTCTCTGTACTTATTTGTTTAAGAATTCCTATGGATGGAATTACCATCACATCCTTCTGTAATTTAGATTTTATGTATGCGCAGTGGTTCCTCATTCTGTAGACTCACTATGGCACCTTAAACCCGTTCTGATTGCAAATGATACACTTGAATGTATTCTGGTGGCCACATTGTTTGGCATTTGGTTGAATAGCACGACAGCATGTCAGATAAGTATGAACATAGACATTCGCAGTGTTACCCAAGGTGCCATAATAGGTTTTCAGTTACATCTACTAGTGACGCGCTGATTAATGTCACTTTAGGCTATCGTTTGGATCAATCATCTCCGCTATTCATAGTTTACTTAATACTAATGGGTGGTTGACCCTGCACACCCCTTCCCTGTTGGGGGAACAGACTCCCTACGGTCATTGCTGTGTTTGCGGTCAGAAGACTTATACATATTTTTCAAAGGGCTGGCTTGGATGATGCGCTTTGGTAACCCTAAGAGCATCCGTTGTGATTTTACCTGTAACGGCCCCATCTGACTGTCATGTGCCTGCATGTCGTGAATTGGCTAAACCCAACAAACTGCCCCAACCGTTAAGGCCAACCATTAAGTCTCCATGCAAAATGGTGTGTCATTAGATTAAATGTTGGCAAAAGAAGGGGGTGTCTGTACTCTGATTGGTAAGCATGGTGGTACATTCATATCCACCAAAAGATTCTAATGTAACTGATATCCTTAATCACTTGAAGGATTTACAAGACCTAGTGCATAGTGAAATCTCACCGGAGTGGGATACGTTTTTTCGATTACATTCATGATTGGGACCATGGGGAGCCATGTTCTATGCTCTCATTTTTTTATAACAATGCACAATTGTTTCCTGTTTTAAGTTGGTTATTCCTTTGACCGCACATTTTTTGTTCAAACTATTCCTGTCAACAATGTGCAATCAGTACACATGCATGAATTGTTGTCTGGTCCTGACCCATATGGTGATCTGACTGAGGACCAGAGAAATGTTGTTCCTGGCTCCCTGGGCTGTGCTCCCTTTGGCAAGAAAGATAACTATGATGATGCAATTAATGACAACAATTCAAAGGTGTGAGGATTTATGTTCTGGGGACCCACTGGTAGTTTTCTAGGTGAAAGGAAATTAGGGATCATTTCGAACTTAGTTATCATACAATTACATTTACTGTTTACATTTTAGCCATTAGGCAGACACTCTTATTCAGAGCAAGTTACAGTAAGTGCATACATTCTCAAAGAGCTAGGTGAAACATCAACAAAGTTTAGTAATAAGTGAATTCTAATGAATTAATTATTTATTGGCAATACTCAGTGCCGGAAAGAGGACCATACAAGTAATAAACATGAAACATAAAAACTTAAGACACCGGACAACAACAGTAAAGGCAGTGGACCTATTTCAAGTACCCTATGAAAAGGTGAGATTTTAAATGTTTTTTCTGGTATCCTAGCCTTAGGAGGAAGCTGGTTCCACCATTGAGGTGTCAGGACAGAGAAGAGTTTTGATTGTGTGGATCGGGAACTGCTCCAAACGGGCGGAATGGCCAAGAGCACAGATGTGGCATTGCCTGAAGGTAGGGAGAAGCTCCTCTTCTTGCTCCGTAGGCAAATTCCATAGCCTTTAAGCGGATTTGTGCTTCACCAGGAAGCCAGTGCAGTGTGTAAAGAAGGGAGGGTGAAATGGGAGAACTTGGGAAGGTTGAACGCCAGGCGGGCCACTGCTTTCTGAATGAGTTGCAGTGGTTTGGCAGGCTCTGTAGAAAGTTGTCATTGTTTTTTTCTTTTTCTGTTATTTTTTTTACATTGTTTCTATATACTATAGCATTAATATTGCGTAATTCTATGTGAAGTGTGACGGTGTGGTGACTGGCCGGAAAGGTGTCCAACAGCGACCTCGTCTGGAGTGGTTATGTTATGTTAGGAACTCCCAGACTGACCGCAGGTGGATCTACTAATTGCTTTGTGTCATCCTCTATAGAAGGTGGAGCAGTGGCTGGTACACGAGGAGGGAGACAGCTGAAAAGCTAGAAGGCCAGGGTCAGTTGGCTGGAACAATGCCGGACCTGTGACTAAATAGTCTGTTTTAGGAAGGATTGAAGCATATGACCTAACAACCGTTGATTTGTTCTTTTGTTGTTTGTGAAGATTTTGTTTGGTGGAAAACAGGAAGCAAAATCAGTTATTCACACAAATGCCATTTTTGTGGACTGATTATTTGCACCAACTTGCATACCTGTGGACAGGATAATGCCGAACCTGTCACAGAAGGAATAGGAGTAGGGGGAGTGGACTATGAGTAGGTTACGTATGTTTTTACCATATAAGAGAATGAATGCCGAGCTAGAGGGAGTAGTCTGATCCTACAGGCACACAATCTGTTGCACCCAAACATTTTGAAGAACTGAGTTTTAGCCATTTTGGTATGACTGCCAGTACGACTCTTCCCACACAGGTAAAATAAAATACCTTGACAGCACGGACGTCGCTAGGCTTATTTAGGGGGGCTTTAGCCCCCTAAATTATTAATTAGCCCCCCTAAATAAATCACTATATCAGTCAGTATATATTCTCTGTGATTTCTTTTTTCGGTCACACGTTCCATCACATCTTAAACTTTTTACAAACTGTATAGAATCGTGTTCATTTGGCAGCATGTTCGGTAGAGTGGGATGCTTTGAACGTAACTCGCTCATCTGAAGCGCCCTCTCTTCTGTAAATAGTAGCTAACATCTCCCTACCATCGGCCACCCCCATTATCGGCTGCTTCTAGTGGTCCGAGAAGTAAATCCTCTCAAGCTGAAAATGTAAATGCACTGGAAAGCAACGGTACGTTTTGCTAATCAATATACCCTTTCAGCTAGCCTACTGCCATTTTTTATAGAAATATATGGAGGTTAAATTTTTTTTTGAGATTTTAAAAATGTCATGTATGGAAGTTGTTTTAGACAAGTTGCAATTTGTGAAATTTGACTTGCATGACAGACCAGACATCATGTAATATCAAAGTGATCATTTTTTTCTTTACCGGAAGGCTAGAAAGCTAGCTACAACTTTGTAGTAGACACTTCATTGATCACTTGATCAAATGATTACTCGGTACAAGATGTTCTTCAAAATTGCTGTTGGATATGCTGATAATGGTGGTTCTACAAGATTGGTTAAGTTCAATTCTTCAATTTCAACGGAACACAGTAGCAAAACTGCGTGTTTCACAGATTTATGTTTGTTTGGGTTTGAAGTTAACATATTTCAACGTATTCTGTTCAGGGGAAAGGGGATCCGGTTATTAAATGTTTCTTTTTTTATATTATGATAAAATTTTTGCCGGACCACGTAAGCGGAGCCAGCCAAGAAGAGTGAATATCTCTTACTGACTGACTGACTGAGTGACTGACTACCCCTTGTTAAATAGCGAAGTGGTTAGAAACCTGCAACTATTAGGTCCCGCGTTCGAATCTCGTCACAGTCCAAGCAAATTATGCATTAGGATTTGCCCTGTTTAGATAAAAACTTCGCTGGCTATAACTTTCAGAATCTATGTTATAGTAAGCCTAAAATAAAACTGTTCCCGGTTATATCGCGACTATTTCTGTGCATGCTTTTTCGGTGAGGATAAACAAAAACTAGACAAAAACTTCGCTGGCTACAACCTTCCGTAGCTACGTTATAGTAAGCCTAAAATAAAACTGTTTATATTGCGACTATTTCTGGTGGATTTTCGAATTACGCATCCATGCATAATTTCTGTGGTAATATAGGCTAGATCAAAACCCCTTGGCCAGTAAAATAGTAGGGGATTCCATGATTCTCACGTCTTTTCACTTGACGAAAAAGTCAGTTATCGTCACCTATATTCATAGTTATTGTATCAATGTCATTCACGAATGAAAGAAAAACGCATTTGCGCCATGAAATAGCTTTGGCTGTGTTAAGTTCAAATAGTAAGTTAGATACTAGTAAGCCTATTACTGGCTAATAAGCTGTTAAAACGGCCAGTGGCAAAAGCCATACATTACATAGATGCTATTTGTAGTGGAGGTAAACTTAATAAGAAACGAAATATTCAAACTTGGCGTGATGTTAACACGTGACAAAATGATCTAATGTCGAGATGCTATACCGACACTATAACCGTATGGCACCGTGGTGTAGCGGTTAAAGACACAACCACCCATGTGGGCGGCCTGGGTTCAAATCCAATGAGGGTGGTAGCCACTTCTATCACATTTCATTGTGGGCCGGCTGAACTAGGCTCAACTGGTTCCTTTTCTGGTTTAATGACTTCATTCCGAGAGGAATAGGCTAATGACTAGATTTGTTTTGAAATGACTCAGAGAAACATTTAGAAACAGAATATTTATGTAGATGTTAATTTACTATGAACTATAGGCCTAGTTGACAAAAGTATTTTGGTGTTTTGGCCATTTTTGTGCCTTTTGTTGGCGTTGGATGAAGTGGACTTCAATTTCTTTATTTGGATAGAATTTAAGTCATTAGATCAGTGTCTAACAAACTATGAATCAGGTGTACTTTTAACCAACCTTGAACAAAAATTACTTTATTTTTCATAAATTTTACACCCGTTGCTACTCTCAAAATACATGATGAAAATATGTTTAGGGGAGTATGCCCAGACCCCCCAAACCGAGGCTTAGCCACCCTAGTCATGAATTTCTAGTGATGTCCCTGCTTGACAGAACTTCATACTCAAGATCAGTAATTTGTAGAACAAGTTTTGACGATTGAGGACACTAAATATTACAGGCATTTACTGTAACTATGTGATGCATGGTGATATTCATTTATTGTAATTAATTATATTACTTTAAAATACAGATTACTACAGCATTTCTCATTCATCTTAATTACACCAGTGGAATAGTTGGGAACAAATGTCAATCCTCTGTTTCTTAGATAATTGTACATACACATTCTCATGTCAAAGCGACCAGGCTTGAAATCCCTGCGTCTGGATTGCTACACAATAAATTGAATTCTATACTTAAATGATTATGTAGACAGGACCAGACTGTTAGGACTTAAATCCTAATTGCTTGTAGTTCAGGACTACATTCACTACTTTCATTATATAGTACTAACTGTGAAATCTAGAGACAATCTTGGCTAGGTCATATTTGACGTCTGGGTCCCAAATAACGTATCTTTACAAACAATATGTCAGATTATAGATATTAAATTATCATGAAGGTTATATTCTCCTACACTAATTACCGACCTGTCGCCTCAGCAATGTTCTAAGTAGGATATTTTTCCAAAGTAAGTAAAGTTCTAGAGACACCTCAAGGATGTTCAAAGTACACCGTCTGCATCTGGGCTCAATTTGAATAGTTATTTACAACAGATAATTTTGTTGTTCATTTCCAAAATAAAGAAATACAGCTCCGGAAAAAATTAAGAGACCACTGCACCATTTTCTTTCCTTTCCATAAAAGTCGAAAAGGAAGGTTTTGAGTGAGGAAGAGAAGGGTTAAAATTAAGAGACCATTGCAAATTGAACGCTTCTGTTCCTCACTCAAAACTTTCCTTTTCAACTTTTTGGAAAGGAAAGAAAAAGGTGCAGTGGTCTCTTAATTTCCGGAACTGTATGTATTTTATCAATTTGTCATTATGGGGTACTATGTAGATTGATGGCAATTATAAATTCAGTGTATAACACAACAAAGTGAAGAGAATTAAGTATTCAGACCCCTTCACAAAAAATTTATCATGTATCAGCTAATGATTAATTTGGGGATGAATTAGGCCATTACCTCTTTCAAAGGAGGGTGCTGTCAACATGTGTTTGTAGTAGTAATAGTAGAGTCCGCTGCCACCCTGGAAAGTGATTTCCCGCTCCAGCTCCTGATACAAAATAACACATGATAAGTACTGTGCATCTTCCTCTATACATCTAACAATTAAAAACAAGAACAGGTGGGGTGTCAAACAATAGGGAAGAACAATATGACTCCGCTCTACCTCAACATATGTAGTAGTCTGTTTGGGTTATCATTCTACTTCTTGCATTTTCTTGTCATGCAAAACAACTGCCAACAACATCATTACCATCAACTTTTGTGCAAATTTATATATAAATGTATATATAATCATATAGTTGACGGCGGAAACATTTATCAAACTTTGTAATTAGGAATTTGCTTGTTTTTTACCACATACAATGCCAGTACTCTGAAATAGGTTTTAACATTTTCCAGAAAGTCTACCAATTGTGCATCTCGAGAAAATTTAAAGAAATTACCGTGCTTCCCGAGTATTCCTGTTCAAAACGGAAGCGCTATTTAAAAGCATAATACCCGCAAAAATAAATCTGATATGAACATAGGAATACACATGGATTTGAAGTAGGGCTGTCACGATTTCAGATTTCCACTACATTATTATCGTAGCCAAAAGAATTCACAATAACGATAAAATTGCGGTATCTATAGAAAATTTGTAGAAAAAAATAATAATAATGCTATTAGTCTAATTCATCTTCAACTTTGTTCATTGTGTGTTTTGTCTCTTTTTTGGCAAATTATACTCAAAATAGGAGTGTAGGGAAGTGGAGAGAGTCTGTCACCATAACTGTACAAAAACAAAAAATAAGCCTATAAAAATAACAATTACACTTAATGGAGAGTGAAAAGGCAACCAGATGAACAGATAGAAAAAAGATCCACAAGACCTAACACTGAGAGAAGTTTTTGGAAAAATACAACTAATTTTCGCCTAGTTAATAGGCTACAAAAACAGCGCATCTTTGTGGATCTCTGCTGGGGGTACTCCTGGGGCTGACAAGTTGATTTCAATGGCCGTGTATAGGCCCAGACTCCTAGTTTAAGCACATGCATTGTTTGTCTATAGGTGACATGAATAAGCTATAGAAAAACCGAGAGGAGTTTTTGGAAAAATACAACATCATTTTCACCAAGTGAAAAGGCTACAAAAATGGTGCGTCTTCGCGATCTCTCCCGGGGATCTAGTAGGGTTAACAAGTTGATTTCAATACCAGTGCATAGGCCCAGACTCCAAACTTAAGCAAATATATTGTTTGTCTATAGGTGACATGAATAAGCTATCAAAAAACCGAGAGGAGTTTTTGGAAAACTACTAAGTCATTTTTGCCCAGTGAATACGATATTATCATTATATGTGTATTATACACAATATCAATATTTCATTTTTTTTATATCCCGGTTATCGTCAATACCGGTATATCACGACACCCCTAATTTGAAGTTGCATTTATCACCACAGGTTTTTGGCTATGTTGACTACTGCAAACTCAGAGCCTCCTATCATATTCAGCCAACTATTAAAAGATTATAAGGGTAATAGGCTACATGCAGTCTATTGAAAATAACAATTGTTTTTGGTATTTGAATGAAAGATACAGCATTTTCCTTTTATCTTTTAAGGTTATGGCTGTCCATATTTTATGCTTATGGTGGTGATTTTGAGAGAGGTAAGTATCTGATTCTCCACTATTAACACATCTAGCAGAGATTCAAAACTATAAATAGCGTTGCGTTTAATCAAATGCACATGTCATTATTAGTAAGCCTTTTTTCATTCCTACAAACTAAAAGTAGGTTATTTTGCAGTAATTTGCTTTGAATATTTACATGTTATTTTCTGTATTTTAAAATAATGGTAGGATACTACTGAAATTACAAACATAAAATAACATTTAATATTCATCCTGCAAAACAACAGGAAAATCTGCTGATTTGCAGGAAAGATATACACAGCAAAGAGCTGGAGCTTGCATTTGTTTGTCTTCTTTCAGCCATGTGGCTAATTTAAAGCTACAACTTCTCAAATACTGAAAACAGTTGTTAAAAAAGGCCCTTTTCAAATATAAAATAATTAAAAATCTATGGAGAATAACAGAACAAAGACATTTTCAGTAATTCTACATATGTTGATGCAAATTTTACAAACACAAACTGTAAAAAGATAGATAATTGTACACACTCAATACTGGTTACAGAGGAATTGAGAATTGCTGTGAAATCGCAGAAATATGCTTCATTTTATGTAAATTAAATGACTGTAATTTTACAGATTTGTGCAGTTTTTGGACAATATTTTTCTGTTGTTTGACAGTTTTTCTTTCTGGCACACATGCTGCAGGACTTTCACAGTAAAATCATGTGATTTTTGTTTTACAGTGCATGTTAAGATTCATTAGTATAACAATGACATTTCTATTCAGGTTAATGTTAACCTCTTAAGCTCTTGTTAAATGTTTATTAATGTTACAGCATAAGATAAACAAAATGTGAGCCTTCTGAATGTCAACAGCGTTGGTTTGTATTGTATTTTGGGGGGTCAGGGTCAATGGATCCCAGTTTTTTCACTCTTTTCCAGGGGGGTTATATTGACCTGTCTGTAATATTGAAGGGGGGGGTCATGACCCCCCATCCCCCTCTAATTCTACACCCCTGCTTCTGATAACACAAACCTGAGCTATGAGAAGTAATAACATGTAATAAATAGCCATGAACACCCTTGTGTATCTCGCTTTGTGGGTAAGTCTGCTGAACCGGATGTTTAATGTTTGCTTGCAAGAAGTGATGCAGTCAATCTTTACATCTGCTGCTACAACCCACCTGTCTGCTAGAAAACCAGAACTTCCTTTCGTGGTAGGTAGAGAGATACACAGCATACATCATGCCACATGTAACAGCTGCCAGGCATCCGAAGAACAACTTCACTAGACGCTGAAACAAAAGTGCTGCAGAGTACAAATGGAAATTGTTTAAACAGAGAGTTAATGTCAAACAAAAGTCATGCACTAACATGTTTTACTGTGCGGTCTCCCCAGGAAACTTGGGCACAACATTAGGAGGAAGTATGTGAAGTGTAATTGTAGTCCAAACTTGGGTTAAATAAAACAAAAACCAGGTTGTTTTTGCAATAGAATCTGTTTTTACTAAATATTTATCAACCAACTGTTTTGTTTGATGGAATGAATACACCCCTGGTAAAAGAGAATAAACAAAAAAGAGATCCACTAACATCTGCAAGCATTCCGGGCTCTTTTGACCGGACAGGGATTTTGACCGTCTGCTACCTCTTTAATATTTTTGTCTTTCTCCTCCTTTTCTACTTTCTGTTCCTTCTGGGTGCAACAGAAAGTTCCCCCAGCTCCATTTGTGTTCTCTGAACACATCTCCATCAGACTATCCTTGTCCACTGGTAAAAGAAAAAAATAAACATTTTGCTTAACCAACATACATTTCTTTCCCGAAGGTAACCAAAACAGGAAAAGCTTTGATACCATTAAGTGTTACCTTTAACACTATTTTCAATTTGGGGTGCAGATTCAGATTGCTTTTGTTCCTCGCCCTCATATTCTCCCTCTTTCACCACTGTTTTCCGACATCTCAACTCTGCCATCTCCTGTTACACAAATCATAAAAGGCATATGCAAATCCTGGTTAAAAGATATTGTACTTGAATGCCTATTCAGCATGCAACAATTTCTGGTCTGTTAACATTGGCTAGAACCAACTGTCAGCAAAGGATAGCACACCAACAGCGTCCTAATTCCCTAACTGCACAAACTGGTAGGTAGAACAGCTAGCTAATTTAGCCAGAGGTTGGGGGGAAAAGGCTACTTTCCAGCAGAAGCTTCCTCACCGATCCAGTTCGCCTACTGTACTCCTCTCCTGTGCTAAGGCCGTTACATGAATAGGTAAAGTTAGCTACAAGGTAGCTAACTTAAAGATATACATAACTACATACTAGCGTTAGCTTACAAACTAAACTTAGTTTGCTGCAATTCTAAAACGTTATTGTGCTATATAAGGTTATATTCAACCAATGAACTTTTGAGTGATGTTCGTGGACTACATTTATTCAACTGAGTAGTACCAGAGACCTACAAGAACCCCTGAGAAATATGATAAGAACCTAGCCACAATACCCGAGAAACAAGAGTGGCAACGAGCGGTTCCGGAAAATAATTATCCATGGCATTGTTTTGAGCCATGGAGATATTATGTATTAGTGATACCTACATATATATATATATATATATATATATATATATATGCTATATATTATATATTACAATGCTGCGTAGAAGTTCTATTTTCTGTAAATATTGCAAAAACAATTTGTATGTCCACGTAGTGGTAATGGTTGTAAATGTTTCAACTTCTGTGCTGAGAAAATAATGTTTTACCGTCAGTTTCGTTTTTTCCAAGAGCACCAGAAACTACATTACCAAGGAGCCTTATCGATATGAACGCAACCTGAGTTTGTTTTCGTTTGCGACAGTGACAACCGGTGCCAACATCATATTGTAAATAGTAGACCGAAATAGTCGACGCGTCATAATCCCCATAAAACCTAGCGGCAAAGTGCTAAACTGGCTAATTTCCGGTTCGTTTCGCATTTTCCCCATTCATTATTCCCATAAGGGATTTTAGAAAAGGTCTGTGTTTCATGTAGACTTACGCCACCTTTTTGATAACTGTTTAAATCTCGTCAGAACAAGGCGACGAATGTCAACATATTTGCTTAAATTACCCCTACAAACGTGTACATGCTAATTAGCAACATAGCATTCCTAAAGACTACAAGTCCCTAAAGTAAACTTCTCTACGTCATTTCTAACCTTAGCTATCGTTGACCAGCGCGATCATTCTGAAATTCTTGTGCTGTTGTGTCGTAACTTCCGTCCTCTTTTTATGCTACTCATTGCCATTAGCGAGCTAGCAGTGAAGTAACGAATATTGTTTTTACTTATAGAAATATTACTAATAGTTAGCTTAGTTTTTCGCCGTTAGTCAATGTCATACCATATGTCATTTTTATGGAAGTGCATTAAAGTAGGGTGACCACATTTTCAAACCCCCATACCGGGACCCTAGTGTACCGCCCGTTCATGGACGCGCACATGTATGCGCTCAGCACGCATGTTGGTCATCGTGCGTGTTTGTGGTTGATGGAGCATGGGAGCTGGCCCAGTTTGTTACTGTTTTCACTGTGGTGTGTTTTTCCGCTCCTTGAGCTTTAATTAGAATTGTTGCTTTGCTATATGTTGCTTTGTTTGTTTGGTTCCGACTCGCAGGTGGAAACATTACAGTATTCTTATTCTTATTTTGGTGAAAACTGGGACAATTTGTTAGTGAATGTCGAAAATCGGGACATTTTAGTGTTTTACAGATATTTGTCGGGACCCGGGACACCTAGCTAGAAACCGAGACAATCCCAGGCAAACCGGGACGTCTGGTCACCCTACATTAAAGGGCAGAAGACCACTACAAGTGGTTAACGAAGGCATTGACTAAATGTTTTTTTCACCATGTGCCAGATAAAGTTATGGAGACTAAGCGATTACATTAATTTGCTCTTTACCGTACTTTCCTTCCCCTTTTGATTATTCCAAGGCATTTAATTGACATAAGCCGAAGTGCAGTAATAGTGAAGGTTAGAAGTGGCCTGTGTTGGTGAGTGTAGCTAACAAGACAGAAGTGGGGAATAAAACATAGAATTCATATTATCAATAAACATATTATCCAGGATACTACCTTTTGACACCATTATAATTTGTAATGCTGTCATTATTTTTATTCTGAGTATAATTTCCTGTTACACATCTAGCTTGTATTGTATGACCAGATCATATTAGAGGTTTGGGATATAGCAACAGGTATTCAGTCTTGATTTTTACCCTTATTTGTTTGAAGTCTTGTGTTAAATTGCCAAGCTAATAAATCTAGCCATGCAGCTGCATTGGCTATTTTTGAGGTGCACAACATCAGTTGTACATCATGCGTCAAAAGAACTACCTTAGATGAACCTTGACTTCACCACACAGATTACTTTTTTCCCGGCACACAACCCCAATACCATGACAAGTGATAGAAAAATACATTGTATTACCAAAGGGTCCTAGGTTATAACAGTACAACAATTCATAAGGCCCATGTTCCACCTTCCACAAGTGCCTTCCTTTTATATTCCCCGGTCAATGTGGGCACAACAGAGATTTTCAAACGTGGCCACCCTCCCATGTGCTAATAAGGCATGCAAATGACAAACTATACACTCTACACTCAATATTGAATGGTCTACACTGCAACCAAGCATCTATCAAATGAGAAACACCACAAAATCAATGGTTTTACACATTGTATGGGGTCCAACCTTTGCTTTACTCAATCCTGCCAACCCTTCTAAAGGGTAACTGTTTAGTTGTTGAGATTAAGCAGGAAGTAAACAAACAGACATGGAGTGTGAATGGAAAAGGCCAACTTCTAACAATGTGCAGTCTTGTGGAGTTGTACATGGCTGATGACTATAACCCTCTGTCCAGAGAACCTACAGAGGAGAATCTTCAGTGATTGATGAACTGTCTCTGAGGCAGGTTTACAGGCATGGCAGGAGTCCTTGAACCTGAGGCAGAACAACAGGTATCCAAACCTGCCTGTACCGGATATTGTTAATAACCAAGGGAACCCTGCAGGCATCCTGGCTGGCATGGTGATGTCTTTAGAGCATCAGGAGGCTATGGTTAGCAACAGTGGGACAGCGGACCAACCCCTTATTGCATATCATGCAGAGTAGGAGGCGGAATAAGAGGTTGAGGGCCAGCAATTTAGCATTTGTGTTGGGGCAAAACAAATCCCACTTCTTCACTGCTGAAAAGAGTCCTTGGCTCACAAGCGCTAGTTGGGGTGTAAGTCTGTGAATCAAGGCACAGACAAATGGCTACAGAAAAGGATATGTGCAGTCAGGGCTGAAAGATAAAAAATACAAAATTACTACTATAGCATTCGAAATTGGAACAATAGCCTGGTAAAATACATCAACAAATTAACATCAGTTTTGCCAGTAATGCTTAACTAAAATAAATTTCCTCTAAGATCTAGTGCCAGCTGTAGTGGTATGCATAATTTCATTGGTGTGCTAGTTATCTTTCTGGTTGTAATCTGATTTTTTGACGCGGCGAGATAATTGGCATAACTGGGAAATGCTGCATATAAGCATAGCTAACGTTTAACACATGGCTCCAACGACGCCTCCCCCTCGCCGAGGTAGAAAAACTACAAAAGAACTTATGCTCAGCCAATCAATTATTAAAACGACAAAGGCTGATTTGGAGAAAAAAAACATAACAATCAAATTATATTCTTGCTGTTTAGATTCCACTATGTGGGAAACATGGACGTTTTTCCAGCTACCACAGGCTGAACTTGGTGAAGACGTTGAACTTAAGTGTAGTTCATTGAGATAGCCACATTAGCGGCTAATTAGCTATTTGTCATTTCTGGCTAAATTTAGGCAAATATATTGATATAAGTCACCTTGTCTTATATATTATAGCAGGCTCCTCATTAGACCGAGACTCTATAGGTGGTTAACTGTCTGCTTTATTTAACATTAAAGCATTGGACAATCACAATGGCACTATAACTGCCAGATGACATAGACAGACCAACATAGGCAATGACACATACAGAGACAGTGAACAAAGATAAGAACTAACAAACATCTCCTAACATAATAAACTCCATCACACGCCACTTCAGAGATCATCCTTCTCTAACTCACAAGATGTAACTAATTACACATTACAATTCACATTTTACCCATAACGCCTTGCACCTAGAAAACCAATAACATCTCAGTAGTGATGGGAAGTTCGACTCTTTCTACTGACTCGGATCTTGTCGAGTCGTTCAGTAAAAAGTTTTATTTGAGTCCTCTGTCAGCACCGTATTATGCACTTAATTTAATACCTTTTTTTTGTAGATGGCAGTGTTGCTTTTCATTCTTTTCTTATATAGTTTGCTTTTGGTTTTTAAGTTCCGTCTGTGTGTATTTTGTTTTAGAAGTTTTTAGAAGTATTATTTCGAGTCATTTCGTTCACTTGAGTCAATAATACCTACAACCATTTTTTACAGCTTATTTTTTTTTTGCGATAGTAAAACTAATAGCTTATTTCGTGGTTGGGTAGAACTCCGCTGCCAGTCGTTAAAATGAAACAACCGTTCAATTTAACGATAAAACTGACTGACAAGTCTTTTTACTTAGGCAAAGGCTCAGTGTATGATTTTATCTGTGTTTATCAATACAATCAAATTTCTACTACCACATTAATAATTTTCGACCTACCATGTGTCCAATTATCTGTTACAAACATGTCTTTATTATGCTGTTGTCTTGGTCTATTTATCTTTGCGAACGTAAAACTAACAGCATATTCCGTGGTTGGGTAGAATTCCGCTGCCAGTCGTTCAAATGAACGAAACAACCGTTCAATTGAACGATAAAACTGACCGAGTCAGTCGTTCAAGAGTACTTTTACTTAGGCAAAGGCTCAGTGTATGATTTTATCTGTGTTTGTCATTACAATCAAAAATCAACTACTACATTAATAATTTTAGACCTACCATGTGTCCAATTATATGATACAAACATGTCTTTATTATGCTATTGTTTTGATCTATTTTTCTTTGCGAAAGTTAAACTAACAGCGTATTCCATGGTTGGGTAGAACTCCGCTGCCAGTTGTTCAAATGAACGAAACAACCGTTCAATTGAACGATAAAACTGACCGAGTCAGTTGTTCACAAGTCTTTTTACTTAGGCAAAGGCGGCAGGTCCGTGCTTGTTTTCATCTTTTTTTTTTCATGGCATCGATAATCAACTAACTATATTAATTATTATAGTCTGCGTTTAATTATCAGTTATAAACATGTCTTTATGATGTTCCTGCCTTGATCTATTTTTCTCTGTGAATGCACATAGAAGTTGATCGGAGAACTGAGCTGGAGGACCGGATATGAAGCAAGTGATCATGTTGTAGTAATCCGCTGTCAAACGTTCGAATGAACGATACAATTGAACGAGTCACTAGAAAAAAGGACTCGTGAGTCCAGAGCCACTTAAAAGATTCGTTCAAAACGAACGAATCTTTCGCGAACTGCACATCACTACGGCCCAGTCAGAAGTGAGCAGCGCGCATACATAGAACACATACCAAGGTGGCTGCCGCTACAATATATTTACTCAGTTATTAAAATGGCGAGGTAGTCTAATCCTACGCAAAACACACTTTATTTGAACTGGATCTAAAAATCCATTATGGGAAAAATGAATGGGAAAAATGCCAAAAGAACTGGAAACTAGCCAGTTTAGCATTTTGCTGCTAGGTTTTATTGAGATTATGACTCATACTATTTCTGTCCATTGAGGGTCATGCAAGGATATGGAATGACAAATGTCAGTATAAGGTTATTGGATTAGTAAATTACTTAAAAGGAAAGTTTAATATAAAACATGTTTAATAATTTCCTTTGTCCACTATAAGCCAACAAAATAACACAAGAACGAACAAAAACGCAGATTGATAAACGGCCTATGGCCGTTTTACTCTACATAAACTAATTGGTTAAATTCTACTTTAAGAGTTTACCAACGCAATATTTTTATCGGTTTACTTTTTACCCAACTTTTCTACACCGGGACTCTATTTGGACATAATTAACAGAACTACTCACCCCTGAACACCCGAAAATAAGTACCATTGTTATGCCTTATCACTGTAATTGTTGTAGCTACAACATGGAGGAGAACTATCGTCTTCCGGTAAAGATAGCAGAGTTAGAGGCTCGGTTTCAGACATAAATGTCAGGCAAGGATTATGTTAGTGTAGAAATGGAAAAAACTGCATCTGTGCCACTAAGAAGAAACGATAGTGTTGTTAGCCCCCCAGCACAGCTCTTGCAGCCGGGCAAGAACTTTCTCTTGGTCACTAGGAAGAAATGCCGTCGACCAGTTAAACCTGCGTCGCTGTTAGAGCCGACTGTGATTTTCAACAGGTTTTCCCCACTGGAGTCGGAGCCAAGGCCTGAGCCGTCTTCGGAGGGGAATGATCGGCAGGCATTTTCTACCGGTGGCCCGGAAAAACTGAAAACTTTAGTCATCGGCGATTCCATTACCCGCAGTATTAGACTAAAGAATCAGCCGGCGATTGTACACTGTTACCGGGGGGCAGAGCCACTGACGTAGCCGCAAATCTGGGGTTGGTGCTAGCGAAGTCTAAAACTGGCAAGTATAGAGAGTACAGAGATATTGTTATTCACGTTGGCACCAACGACGTTAGGATGAAACAGTCAGAGGTTACGAAGCAGAACATAGCATCAGCGTGTAAACTAGCTAGAAAGATGTGTCGGCATCGAGTAATTGTCTCTGGCCCTCTCCCAGCTAGGGGTAGTGACGAGCTCTACAGCAGACTTGCGCAACTCAATCGCTGGCTGAAAACGGAGTTCTGCCCGTCGCAGGAGGTAGAGTTTGTAGATCACTGGCTCTCTTTTTAGGACTCTCCCAGAAGTAGGGCCAGGCTTGATCTGCTGAGGAGCGACGGACTCCATCCTAGCTGGAGTGGTGTATTTCTTTTATCTAGGAACATTGACAGGAGTCTCACCCTTATAGCCTCACCATGAGATGAGTCTGTCGATAACAGTTTTACCTATAGCCACTGTGACTCACGTTTGTTGCCAGCAGTTTAGTCATTAATGACTGTGTTGAGTTATTTTGAGGGGACAGCAAATTTATAGTTATACAAGCTGTACACTCACTACTTTACATTGTAGCAAAGTGTCATTTCCTCAGTGTTGTCACATGAAAAGATATAATCAAATATTTGCAAAAATGTGAGGGGTGTACTCACTTTTGTGAGATACTGTACCTACACGTAACCTTAGATCGCAAGATGCAGGCCTTCAAATTGTAACTAGAATTTCTAAACAAACAGCCGGAGGCAGGGCCTTCTCTCATAGAGCTCCACTACTGTGGAATGATTTGCCAATTAAGGTTAGAAATGCAAACTCAGGGTAAACTTTCAAGTGTCTACTAAAGACTCATCTCTAAAGCATGGTCTATGATTAAGTGTAGTCTGGCCCAGGGGCGTGAAGGTGACCAGAAAGGCTTGATACTGTCCACCCTTGCTGTCTTGCCAGGTGGGCTCTCATCACCACTGGGATGCCCTCCCTCCAATGCAATTTGGGGGCGGAGTCACTGGCTTGTTGTTGTCTCTCTGTTGCGCACTTGTGCAATTGGGCTGTACTCTGCTGGCAATACTCGGCCCTCATTCAGGGTGGATGCGGTTGGTGGGGGTCCCTTTGGTTGATGTTTGGCAATGTGGGTGGATTGATTTCCTGACTGTTGGGTCCTGTCCGGGGTCTCCCCCGGATAGGGCCACAGTGTCACTGGACCCCCGTGTCTCAGCCCCAAAGTCTTACACTGCTATATTATTGTGCTGGGGGAGTAGGGTCAATTCTCCTTCTCCACTATAAATCCTTGTAGATCTAAGGAATGCATTTTCTAAATTTTCCCTGTCTCCTGCCATTTTAAACATAGGAGGACATGAGGTCTTGGCCCACACCTGAGGAGTACCAGCCTTTTAAAGACCCGTTGCTGTCCCTGTCCAAAGTCCTCCTGGTTGTGTTGCAGATCAAGACGATACCAGATGATTTCAGCTGCCACTGTGCTGACACCTCCCCCCTCCCCCGTGTTGTCCCTGTCCTTGTCCATCTGGTCATGCTTCCGACCTAGACTAAATTTAAATAGACTCTGGACTCAGCCCACATGCATTTATTTATTGTTACAATTTGTACTCTTAATATGTTCACCTGGCACAGCCAGAAGAGGACTGGTCACCCCTCTGAGCCTGGTTCCTCTCTAGGTTTCTTCCTAAATTTCGGCCTTCTTAGGGAGTTTTTCCTAGCCACTGAAATTCAACACTACTGTTGTTTGCTCTGACAACTGCTGATGTAAAAAGGGCTTTATAAATAAATTTGATTGATTGAATAAATTGTTGGCCTCACTTTTACTATTTTCTCAGGCCTAGAATGGTTGAATAATTTATCTATTTCCTATTTTACTCATGTGACATATCCCATTTTTCTCATGTCATTATAGTTAGAAGGGTGTGTCTAAAACCATGCAGGGATAGATTGGTTGTATAATCGTCAGTGCTGAATACTAGTGATGGGAAGTTCAACTCTTTGTACAGACTTGGATCTTAACGAGTCGTTCAGTGAAAAGTTTGAATTTTTCGAGTCATTTCGTTCATTTGATTCAGTAATGCCTAGTTGCCTAAAGGCCCCCCGGGGCCAACGAATGCTCATCATCATAATGTCATTCACATGCTTTTTCTACTTAAGCAAACACTTGTTTTACTCTATGATTACAACTATGTTTATCATTACAATAAATATCAAATACTACATTAATTAAAGTAGGCCATGTGTCCAATTATCTGTTACAAACATGTATTTACAATACTACTTTCTGGATCAAATTTTCTTTGAGAACGTCAAACTAACAGCTGTTGGACAGAGAGTAGGCTACTGAGCTGGAAACAAGCAGTTGGGGTAGAACTCCGCTGGCAGCCGTTCAAATGAATGAAACAACTGAACGATTAAACTGAACGAGTCAGTTGTTCACAAGTCATATTTACTTAGGCAAAGACTTGGTGTATGATTTCATGTGTTTATCATTACAATCAAAAATCAACTACTACATTAGCCTAATTATTTTAGACCTACCATGTGTCCAATTATCTGTTTTTTGTGTGAGTTTGTGTGATTGAGTGTGAAATTATGCATTAGAAAAAGGAAAAAAAGGGAAAAAAGAGGAGGTGCAGAATGATGCTAATATTGACAATATTCACCATTGACTTGATTGACATCAATGACTAATCTGCACAAAACAAAAAAAAACAAAATCAACTACTACATTAATTATTTTAGACCTACCATGTGTCCAATTACAATTGTACTCATAAGATTGCATACCCTGGCAGAAATTTGGAAATTCTGGCATTGACTTTGAAAATATGACTGATCAAGCAAAAAAACTGTCTTTTATTTAAGGATAGTGATCATATGAAGCCATTTATTATCAGATTGTTGTTTCACTCCTTTTTAAATCATAATGAGAACAGAAATCAACCAAATGGCCCTGATCAAAAGTTTACATACACTTGAATGTTTGGCCTTGTTACAGACACGCAAGGTGACCCACACACACAGGTGAAAATGGCAATTAAAGGTGAATTTCCCACACCTGTGGCTTTTTAAATTGCAATTAGTGTCCGTGTATAAATAGTCAATGAGTTTGTTAGCTCTCATGTGGATGCACTGAGCAGGCTAGATACTGAGCCATGGGGAGCAAAAAAGAACTGTCAAAAGACATGCGTAACAAGGTAATGGAACTTTATAAAGATGGAAAAGGGTATAAAGAGGTATCCAAAGCCTTGCAAATGCCAGTCAGTACTGTTCAATCACTTATTAAGAAGTTAAAAATTTGGGGATCTCTTGATACCAAGTCAAGGTCAGGTAGACCAAGAAAGATTTCAGCCAAAACTGCCAGAAGAATTGTTCGGGATACAAAGAAAAACACACAGGTTACCTCAGGAGAAATACAGGCTGCTCTGGAAAAAGACGGTGTGGTTGTTTCAAGGAGCAGAATACGACAATACTTGAACAAAAATGAGCTGCATGGTCGAGTTGCCAGAAAGAAGCCTTTACTGCACCAATGTTACAAAAAAGCCCGGTTACAATATGCCCGACAGCACCTTGACACGCCTCACAGCTTCTGGCACACTGTAATTTGGAGTGACGAGACCAAAATACAGCTTTATGATCACAACCATAAGCGCTAGGTTTGGAGAGGGGTCAACAAGGCTTATAGTGAACAGAATACCATCCCCACTGTGAAGCATGGTGGTGGCTCACTGATGTTTTAGGGGTGTGTGAGCTGTAAAGGCACAGGGAATCTTGTGAAAATTGATGGCAAGATGAATGCAGCATGTTATCAGAAAATTACAGTGGCCCACAGGTGCACAACACAACATTAGCGATGAAAACAAAAGTTGAAAACACAACATTTATAAAAACGCTGTATTTCAGAAAACAATCAACTACTCACAACACCACAACATTAAGTGACAACACAACAGTGTTGGTTCACACCACAACAGCATCAGTTCAGAACACGACAGCATTAGCCCAAAACACCACAACATTTGCAGAAATGCTGCATTTCAAGTTGCTCACAATGGAAGTGCTCCAGAACACTAGGGGCAGTGCCAGGGAGTGTTTTGGTGTTTTACCTCTGGTCGAAAAATCAAGTGAAGTCACTCAACGTAAGATTATAATTAAATTATAATAAAATAAAAAAACTTACATTGGTACATTTAAATCGCATTCTTCTTGGTTGGGATTATTTTAAATAGGCCTTATGCACATTCCATGACCGAACGTTCCATGCCCACTTCCTACCGGTGTGCCAGTTTCTGGTCCCGCATATTACAAACCAGTAGCGATAATATTGCGAGCGCTATGTCCGGCTATATCGCAGTTTTTTTTTTAACAAGGTGTCTCCAGGACTTGCCTTAACTTAACATTAATGATGTACATCGAATAGTTAAATCTACCTCCGAGACTCCAGCTAGCAAGAAGGAAAATGGGCTCAATATGTATACAGGAAGCTATGTAGACAACTATAAAGGTAAGTGCCCCAGCAATCACAGATTTGCAATCACAGATACAACTACTTAGCCAATCAGCGAATGTAACATTGACATTAGCTAGGTCATGTTAGCTATCTTACAGGGAATCTAGCCGAACGTGTTTGTATTCGTGTTAGCTTGGAATATAATTATGCTAGCAAGCTATAATGCCTAACAATAAGTTTTATTTCATATTTTCTGCACCGTATCTAACAAATATACACTGACAGGGAAGGCTGCCTGTCACAGGTCCATGAGGAAGATCGTAAAGCCGCACAGCATGTGAGTAGGGAAAGATGATAGATACTGTACATACTAGCAACATTGCTAAGAAAACATCGTCATTCTGGTCAACATATGTAGGAGACAGTGTTTACATTTAAACCAATCACTAGATTATTGTATCACTCTCATGAGTATACATAACTGAGGGTGGTTGAACAAGAAACAAAACCTTTAACCTGCTCCAGTTGTCTTCATGGCCGACCTAGTGGGCCTGATTTGTGCACTTCGTCAGTCCTAACCTGGATACATTGTGGTGAATTACATGTGCTCTTCATTTCTGCACTTCATAATGTTTTTCTTCACTCCATAGATGTTAAAGGACTCTGTACCAGTGATAGTGGTTCAAAGCCACTGCTCTTGAGTTGCAGGAAGTGCTATGTGCAACCACCTGGTTGCTCTTTACCAGACGGCGCACTTCTCACCACTCAACACTCTTGCTGCACCACCTGTTCACAGCTACGCAGAGACAGAACAATGTTGGCACAAGCCAAGAACACTTGTGAGTCTTAACAGTGCACAAAACAAAGCGCATACATTACTTATCCTATGTAATAGTAAGTCTGTTGCAAAAGGTTATGTTACTCCTTGGCGGGAAAGGAGACAAAGGAGACAATCAAAATGGACGAAGATGCATTTTGTTTGATCACCTGGCCGAACGACAACAGTCACAAGATTGAGTATCTGTTATGGGACCCGGGAATCATGAAGATACAAGGAACTGATGTGAGCTTTCATAATCATCGATTCAGAGTTCTTAAATGTTTATTTCCAAAAATGTATCGTACCTAACCATTAAATGAAGCTGAAACTTCTAAAGGAAATCTGATCACTTTCCTCGGTAATAGCCAAGCTTATTTAATTGAATTTTACATGGAGTTTGAAAAGCACTTTGATGGTATATAGCACGTTTTAATAGGCATTCGAGAGCCTGTTTTGTTCTGTCATGCTTGAACATGTTTTAATAGGTATTCAAAAAATAGCCTGTTTTGTTGTGCTCTGTCATATTCACTATGTAATTTTGAATCAAACGTATTTATTGCGTTGATGATAATATTTAAAACCGTAAGGCCTCAAGGGGGGTCTCATGACAATGTGGGTAGTTTAACAGGCCCACCACATGGAAACCATCTGTTGCATGCAGAGCTGTTTGCTAGCACACGTGGGTACATCTGAAACCTAGTGATGAATTTGAAATTGGTACAATGATTTTTTTCTAATCTGGTAAAATAGTCTCATGGCTGTGTTTTCTCTCTCCTTATATATTGTGTAAGTGGTAGAATGAAGAATCCACATGGTGACAGACTTTAACGTTAAGGAGACACGCTGTGTCCCATGAGGACTGAATTTGAATCCAAAATAGTCATAGGCTACAAAATACAATACATATACAAAATACAATACAGCTAAAGCTGTATTGTATTGTATTGTAATACAGCTAAAGCGAGTTGACTCCCCACAATAAAATTAGATGTTGTATTTTAAATGCTGAATTGAGTTTGGTTAAATAATATAGTTTCTTTTTGTTTGTATTTACCAATGATAACTGGGATAATACTTGTGTTTTAAACCTAACGCCTGATACTTGTCCATGGAGTTTAAATTCTAAAATGGTAAATTGACTAATGGACAAATAGGGTATTGATATAGTGATATCATACATCTGTTTTCTGTCAACATAATTTTTAGGAGTTTTCTAAATCTTCAGTTAATGAAGGATATCGGCTAAGCTGAAAGAATAACATATCTCGCTACAGACAGTCTGAGGTCCATGTCAGATTTTTAATGTGCGGGAATTTAAATTTCATATACATTTTAAACAAACATTTGGCCTTTTTAATGGCTCACCATAAATGGATGAAGCAAAGGGCTCCAGGAATGGGGGCAGACCCCTTGGGATGGCCCCAACCATGGTTTCCCATTAAATCAGGGTAGCTATTGCTAAGGGTTAAATTTGGGATCAGACTGGACTCACCAGTGGTAATTTCCCCAACATGAGTATATTCAGTTTTGGGATAATCAAATGTTAAGTGCAAGCTAAAATATATTTTCCTCTCAATCGATTTAATATTAAATTTATGATTTTGAAACCAACTGAAATGAGGGCAGAGACCTAAAGTCATGCCCCATTGTTGATGATAGAACAATCTTAATGTCAATAGAACCACAGACGTGGTCAAAATATGCATAAAAGTTGTGATTTAGGGTTTTGGCTGACCGCCACTATTGGACTAAATATGAATCAAAGTTTGTGAATTCCCTAAATTTAGGAGGTTAATCAAGACAATGTTTGTGTTTGTCATGAGGTAGTTTGGCCATTGTCCTGTGAAAATGCTACATTTGTGTGCAGTAGATATGCAAATACAATCACCCTGGTGGTTGCAGCAGGTAAACCACTGCAACATGGGCTGGAGTTTTTCACTCTTATAATTTAGTTGTGCAGCTTATCCCCTAGGGGGCAAAAATTTTTTTAGTTAGGCATGTGCCAAGACACTACAGGATTTTATGGATGCATTATAGCTAATTTCGCAGACCTGTGTGATGGTACTGAGGTAAAATCCAATTTGAGAGCTGTTTAGCTATGTTAGACAAATTTGTTAATAGGTTATATGGTTTATAATTCCTTCGCACAAGCAACCATGTTGCACATGGTCACTTACCATTGACTTAATGAAGTGAAGGCAGGGGGGATGTATGATATGATAATTGATTATGATTGGAAAGAGTTGGGCTTAGGGCTCAAAGCAAATAAAATTGGTACTTATGAGGAGTTACATGAAAATTGTTTTTTTTCCTGTTTGCATAATTATAATGGAGCATTGGCATCTGTTATGTTTCACATTTTCTATACAGAGGATTTGCTTTTAATTGGTTATTTGGAAATTGTTTTGTTCGATGTAAGGTCTAACATTTCAATGGTTGAATAGAATAGATCTAACCATTTTTGATTTGGCTATGCAAAGTCAGGTCTAAAATCTTATTCCACTGCTAGTTGCTATCGGGCATTAATATGGCACAAGGAACCAAACATCAACCAAGCCAGTTCTGGATGGAAAAGGAAATTTGACATAGACTATTAATGGAAACTTGCCTTGATACGGTGTCAGCTACACTCTAATCATGGAACTTCTGAGATCCACAAGTTTTCAGGACAGATCTATTGTCTTCATTGTTGGGAGTTCAGTCCAATGAACTGTTGAACCACACTAATCGTTGTTTTGCAGTTATACTTTCAACAGATCAGGACATCGCAACCCCTTTTCTGATGATACATCACATTACCGACTGGATACAGACAACTGAGTGTGTGAGTACCAGCAACATGTTCAAGAAGGATTTCTACAACCACACTGGTCGAATCTGATTCAAATCTTGCTGATCACTCACATGGCAGGGTCAGAACACTTGGTTTCTCACTCCATTTCTAGATGAATCATCGACACAGAGATGAGAGGAGAATCCACCTGAGTCCTGAAGGACTCCAATAATACAGGTCAGAGTACCACGGGCCAGTTGACTGGAAAGGTCACATGGTCCCAACACAGTGGAAGACACTGTTGTGGTGTTAATCTTGAATTAGTGAAGTGTTGGAAACTCACTATTTCACTACACACCTACACTGACTTGTTAGGACAACCAGGCAATTTGCTGAGTCCACATCACACTGACTGCAATAGCTGATATTGGAATTTTACATCACTGATACAAGACAAAGAAAACTGAAGACAAGAACTAAAGGACACTTGATTGGAAACTAACTTCATTCCTTACAGTCTAAGATTTTCCTAAATTGACTGATATGGTGATTTCATATGTATGAAAGTTTGTTTCTCGCAAGACAGGTGGGAAACTCTGTATGGTGACAATCCCTTACACTGTTGTTAGTAAATGGCGATAACTAATTACCTGGCAAAACGATTGGCCAATTTGGTTAACTAGCTAACTTTCTGTGGATAAAGAGGCGAGCTCCATCTGTACATGCTGTTTGCTAGCCCAGTTAGTAGTACTGTAATCAGAAAACATTACCAAGGCGAGTTTAGACAAGTAGCTGGCTATTCTCACTTTTCCATATGTATGCTACATCAGATACATTTCGGCAGCTTGCCACCTGTAGCCGTCAGTACACGCTGTTTGCTTTGTTTACTAGCCCAGTTAGTAATACTGCAATCGGAAAACATTACCAGGGAGAGTTTAGACTAGTAGCAAGCTATTCTTACGTTTCCATATGTATGCTACATTAGATACATTTCAGTAGCTCGACACCTGTAGCCATCTGTTAATGCCGTTTGCTTTGTTTACTAACCCAGCTGGTAGAACTGTAATCGGAAAACATTACCAGGGAACGTTTCTGTATTAGGACTACATCAGATACATTTAGTTTAATTCATTTTAGTATATAATTAAGACAATCGTATGTCAACTCACCTGGTCGAATGAAGATTTTTTTTAGATGATCTGTATATAGTGCACAGATAACACATGGGGCTTTAAGAGTGAACTGACGTCACACCACTGACAGCCGAGATTTTTGGGAAAATGAGGCGGAAATACTTCCTGTTTTGAAAGTTACCTCCTTCAGCTTTAATGTTTTATCAAACGTAATGTTTTTTCTTACATGTGTGATAGGGGGGAGTGTGGAATCTGTGTAATAATGTAGTATTCTAAATGTATTATGAAGGTATGTTTCATTGAAAGTTAAATGCACCTAGATAATGAGAACAATAGGAACATCTGTGTTTAGATTCTCTCTTTCAATAGGTTGCGCTCTGATAACCTCAATGTTACGCATGCAAGTACCCTGTATGTGCATTTGTGTTTTTCCACTCCTTCTGCCCTAAACACAGGTGTCCCTTATGTTCCTGATTGTTGTCGTTGGTGTGTCCCACCTGGCACTTGTCAGTGCATCTTCTGACTGCTGAGGTGGACCAATCAGTGGACACTCCTCCTGATTGCACCACCTGTTTCTTTTATCCATTACCCAGTCACATCACACATCCCTGGTTTAAAAAAACCCAGTCAGTCAATCGTTTCTCTCCCGGAGGCTCTCTTTTTGCTTTATCACACAAGATTATATAGACACAAACCCTTCGTGCATACCTTTTTGACAGACACTCCTTTGTTCATCCATACACCACATAGTTTAAGTCCATACATCTCACTTCGTCCTGTTTCATGTGCTGTTTAGTACCTTTTTAACCTGTGTGTTTTGTTTGTACCTCGGAAAAGGGGATTTTTAGCAAGTTGCCCTTGAGCATACACAACCCGTAGGAAAATGTTGTCTAAAAACACTAGTTAGAACTGAGCAGACCACCCACTGTATGTTTGTATAAGTTAGTAGTGAGCTAAGTGGTTCTTGAAGCAGGCAAGTTCAGTTTAGGGGTTTTTGACTTTATTATTTCATTCCTTGGGTCCAGCTCAGTCCCTTTCCCCAAAACGTGTTTGAAATAAACATTTTATGTTTGACGGTAGCTTTGGTTGTCTGTGTCTTTTGTTCTCACTGTTTCTTTATACTATTACACTTGGCATGAGTTTTATGTTATGGGTCTCTTTGCAATCCACCCTAAACTGCCTTAGAGCCACGGGGTTCGTAACACTCAGGAATGTGAAATGTTTACATTGACCATCTGGCATGGGGGTTATTGTCTTGGAAACATGATCTGTGCTAGGTAGACATGCCCTTCAATGTATATATCAGCTAGTAACCAGCTTTACAGTGAGAACATTTTGGAACGTTTGTTGAAAAGGACAACTCTGCTGCATTATTCCAATAAATACTGAAAGTATTTTCTTCCCTGATTTGTGCGGGTTCTCTTTTATTTAATCATTATATGTAACTGCTAAATTCTTACAACATATACCTATCTTTCACCCTCCTAAATCAAATGCAGCCTCATTTATCACTGAGTTTCCTGAGCTAATCACATTTCTGTGTCCTATTCTATCCAATGTCCTTGGTGATTTCAACATTTACATTGTTTCATCAAAATGTTCCTTTGCCGCTGACTTCCTGAACCTGCTGGACTGTCTTAACCGGATACAGCATGTCAACGTCCTCACATGCAATCATGGACATACACTTGACCTCAACATCACTTTTGAAGTCCTGTCATCAGACCTGGATGTACATGAGTTAGGTGTCTCTGACCATAGGGTTGTGACATGTAATTACTCCTGCACTTCAGCTCCGCCCTAAGCGGACTGTTAAATTCAGAAACTCTTGATACGTCTGTCTTCCAGTAGTCAGTACAGCCTGCCCTACTATCTGACAGTGACAAGTCCACCAATGATGAGATGGTTGACCTATGTAACAGCACATTGAGTAACACCTTAAACATTCTTGCCCCTGTAAAATCCCATCAAGTGACTTTGCTCTGGTGACACCTACTATTGTGTTGGAAATCATATTAAAAATGATCTAGTGGCTATCTTGACCCTATTCCCACACTATTAAAAAAATCCCCAGTCACTCACTTAATTTGTTACTTGTTTGTTCAACAAGTCCCAGCACACTAGGCAGGTACCTTCACTATACAAAATGGCAGCCATCTGCCCCTTGAAACTGTCCCTTGACCCAGACATCCTTTCAAGCTACAGGCCTATTTCCAAACTCCCATTCTTATCTAAAGTCATTCTCATCTAAAGCAGTATGTTTGTCTCTGTGAAGCAAGATCAGAGGAGTTCACATTAACCTGTGGTGACAAGGGTCACTGCTAAGACCTATTCTCTTCTTGCTATACATTCTCCCACTTGGCCAGATCTTCAGACATCACTGTGTTCAATCCCACTGCTACACAGATGACACACAGGTGTACATTAAAACCAAACCTGACACAACATCTATCATGTCAAACCTATCCAACTGACTGGATGAGGTAAAATGCTGGATGCAGAACAACTTCCTCCAACTCAACTGCAGCAAGACAGAGGCAATGCTTATAGGCACCCAACACCAAATCACCAACTCTTACAGCAACTGCCCTGCCACTGACGGCCACATTTTCCCTTCTCCTCAGTCATCACCAATCTGGGTGTGAAACTTGACCCTATTCTCTGTCTATAAAACATAATTTGGATGGATCCAAAGCAAAGAAAGTAAAAGTTAAAGGAACCCCTTCTATCTAACCTGCCTATGTACTACTTACCTAACCAAGCGCCAACTGGCACGATAACCAAAATACGGGGGGTGGTCCACCCAGATCTTACCTAGTGTATATAGACATTCAGAAGACTACGGGTAATGTATGCCCGCGGGCCTCTTGCCTACACACTCCCAAGGTGCATTCCCCTTCCCCCCTGGGAACAAATGAAAACAGTATCAAAAATCAAAACTCCAAAGACCTGGAGGGTATTCCATCAACCCTGCTAATGAAATCCACACTTAATTGAAAAAGCCCGGTTTGAATGAACGCCAACTTTCACTTAACGCTTAAGCCGTTCCATTAACAAAATCTAGCCATGTTTTGTCAATGTTAACTAAAACCAAGCTTGAGCAAGCTTGCATTGTGCTCACGCATGGAGTACATAATCAGCCCAGAACAAGCAATCATCGAAATTAAGATACTATGTCGAAAAAAAGAAGCGAGAACTAGAGCCGTGATCTTCTAGTTTAAAGGAGTCATCACCAAAAAGGGCAATACTGCCGCAATTGACAAGGCAAGGGAGATAGCTTGGCAAAAAATTGCTGACAGATTACTGTAAATGAGTAAGTCATACTAGCCTACTTATTGTTTAATTTTTCATTTTAAATAAATGACATTCAGATCATTAGATAAGTAAGACTGGCTATATAAATAACATTCAGATCATTAGATAAGTAAGACTGGCTATATTATCAAGCTAGATGATATTAGAGTTATGATCAATCAAAATGATGTTGTAGGCTAACTTATGTGAACTGATATAATGACAATGCATTTACTGTTAATTAGCCTAATTCGGTGAGGTTTGAAGCCTGTCAGACCTAGTAACCCTTGGCCTATATTCATTCTCAGCGGTTACATCTCAACAGGGGCCAACTGAATAGCCAAAAAAGAATGTGGCAACAGCTTCAATATTAGATATCAGGCAAATTCCATCGCAGATCATCTGACAGCGTAGAAGGTGACCAATGATGTGGCACACTTTGCTTGGCAGAGCATTTATTTTTAATTGCTCAGCATGACTAAGAAGAGTTGATGCAGTGGTGTCTTTCAAAGTATAAATTCTAGTTCCGAATTATCTCAGCATTGCTCACATTCCAGATATTTTTAACTTTGGGTCTGACATTGTGTGAGGTTTCAAATCTGGTTTTGCATAGGCTTTCTGCAGCTACATGTTAGTGCTATGACATACTTGGTTAGGAAAGGAAATACCAGATTTTTTCTGATTGATCTGTGCTGGTAAGGTAAAGTGAAACATTATCTCTGCACAGTACAGTTGCTACTTCGTGTGAGTCAGACACTGAAATTGACATTTCTGTGCACAACTGCCAAGGTAGCCGGATTTAAATCCAAAGAAGTGTTGACATCCAAACTTATTTGATCTATTTTCATAGATGTGCACATTTCATGCAAATCCAATTACTACTATTCTGCCTGACAGTGTGTACATTTAGGCTGTGGAAAGATTTCCAATAGACATAGTCTTCCTCCACAGGTCCAGACGGGGACTGGCATACAGTTGCCTTCGCAAGACCTTCTGCATCACCAACACTGTACAAGAATATCCCACATGCAAAGAAACACAGAGATATACAGACAGACTGAACAGTAGTCAAGACTTGGCTACGTTGAGTGTGCTTCCTTATGTGTGGTTCCAGCAGACTGCATAGGTAAACTTTGCTGGGCCTACTGAACGTGTACCTCTCCCAAAGATACTCATCAGGGAAGCCCAGTGGAGAACTTCTGTCTCTGAAGACCCTTGGGGCTGGTGGTGTAAACGCTTTGTGTAGAATCTGAGCACCTTCATCCACAGAGTTGTTGAGGAATGGACATGCCATATTTGGTTGCAACTGGCAGGTCTTTAGATGCACTTCTTATATAGGCTGAATCTCAAATTGCATACTTGCATACTATATTGTATGCCAGATTAATATGTCAGAAGTTTAGTATGTCTCAAACCATTGTATGCTGAGGATAGTATGCCAAAATTTCCCGGATGATCTGCTATTTCTGGTGGATTTTCGAAGTATTGCACTCATGCAAGCTTTTTAGGGTAATATAGACCACAACTACTTGCGCAGTGAAAGAGGGGGGGTTTCCACGATTCTTTCGTCTTTTCACTTGATGAAAATATCAGTTATTGTCACCTATATTTATAGTTATTGCATCAATGTCAAACGTTGTTGTGCCCTGAAATTAAATAGCTTTGGCAGTGTAAAGTTCGTCTTCAGTCTCGCTAGTAATTGCTCAAATCTTGTGACAATTCAAGTTAATTCCCAATAAACCCTTTCAATAATCAAAGTCCCCCCTTGTCCATATCATGAGTCATGCATAAACATCATACTAACGACTCAATATATCCTGAACGTAACACAACACTCAACTCCAATGAATGTACTAGTGACAGTTTCTACCTTCGATACACTATATATAAACATATCAGGATAGTTGTTATAATTATGACTATTAAGCAACTTCACAAAAAGACAAGTATCAATAACCAGTGTTGGGGTAGTGATCATATGTAGTCCTCTACCTGCCTGTGAGGAATGGACAAACATACATAATATCAAAACACCAGTCAATTTAGGAAAACTATTGATTGTTAGGAATGAACCTAGATTCCCATCAAATGTCCTGTAGTTCTAGTCTTCAGTCTTCTCTGTCTTGTATTAGTGATGTAAAGTTCCAATATCAGTAATTGCAGTCAGTGTGATGTGGACCCAGCATATTGCCTTGTTGTCCTAACAAGTCAGTGTAGGTATGTAGTGGAGTAGTGAGTTTCCAACAATTCACTAATTCAGGATTAACACCACAACAGTGTCTTCCACTGTGTTGGGACCATGTGACTTTCCAGTCAACTGGCTCGTGGTACTCTGACCTGTAGTATGCAGAGTCAGGACTCAGGTGGATTCTTCTTTCATGTCGCTGTCAATGATTCATCTAGAAATGGAGTGAGAAGCTAAGTGATCTGACCCTGGCATCGTTCTGCCATGTGCGTGGTCAGGAAGATTTGGAACAGACCTGTCCAGTGTAATTGTAGTGATCCTTATAGAACATGTTGTTGTACTCACACTCAGTTGTCTGTGTCCAGTTGGTGGTGTGATTTGTCATCAGAAAAGGGGTTGTGAAGTCCTGATCTGTTGAAAGTATAACTGCAAAACAACGATTAGTGTGCTTCAACAGTCCATTGGACTTTCATCCACTGGGTATTGTTCCGTCAACTCCCAACAATGAAGACAATAGATCAGTCTTGAAAACTTGTGGATTTTAAGAAGTTCCATCATTAGAGTGAAGCTTACACCCCATTAAGACAAGTTTCCATATTAGTCTATGTCAAATCTCCTTTTCCATCCAGAACTGGCGTGGTTGATATTTCATTCAATGTGCTATTTTTATGTCCAATAGCAACTAGCAGTGGAATAAGATTGTTAGATTTGACTTTGCTTAGCCAAATCAGAAATGGTTAGATCTATTCTATTCAACCATTGAAATGTTAGACCTTATATCAAACAAAACAATTTCCAAATAAATAAATTAAAAACAAATCCTATGAATAGAAGATGTAAAACAACAGATGCCAATGTTCTGTTATAACTATGCCAACAAGAACAACCCAATTTTTCATGTAAGTTTTTATAAGTACCAATTTTGATTTGCTTTGAGCCCTAAGCTCAACTCTTTCCAATCATAATAAATTATCATATCATACAACCCCCCTGCTTTCACTTCATTAAGTCAAGTGACACCATGAGAGAAAGCAGACAAATGACAAATACGGCCACAGGAGGCGCCATCCTGAACCTGCACTGGCCATCATTACAGGACGGACATGAAAAATAGAAAATTGTTATCAAGGACGGATCTAGAATCCATTTGAGTTGTTGCATACTGTATATTCATAAAAAAAACTAAATCAAAATCAACATGTTGAAAACAAACACAATCAAAGACATAAAATATTCAACATGATCACTTGTGTGAAGGGATTATGAACCATATAACCCATTGACAATTTTTTTTTAAAGCTAAACAGCTCTCAATTTTGATTACACTTCGGAATCTTTTCTCAGGTCAATGAAATTGGCTATCATGTATTTATAAACTCCTGTAGTTTGGTGGCACATACCTCACTAAATAACCAAATTGCCCTCTAGGGGAATGTCTGTTTAACTATTATTGAAAAAAACTCCAGCCCATATTGCAGTGGTGTACCTGCTGCAACAACCAGGGCGATTGTATTAGCATATCTACAGCACACAAATGTAGCATTTTTAAAGGTTATGGCCCAACTACCTTATGAGAAACACACAAACATTAAATCTTGATTAACCTCCTAAATTGTAGGGAAATTGTCCAATTCTGTTTCATTTTGCAATTTTATTCTTAAATAGTGTCGGTCAGCCAAACACTAAATTATAACTTTAATGCACATTTTGACCATGCCTGTTGGAAGACATGTTATTTTTCTTCAACTTAATTGACATTATATGTTAACCAAAGGTTTAAATTCTATCCTATCCAATGCTTTTAAAGTTGGAAAGAGGGTTCCCAGACCTACAGAGTAACTTAACATTATTGTGGAAATTCCAAAACATTCATAAAAATGATGACTAAACTAAAAACAGATATGACCACCCAATTAAGCCTGTCTTCTTCTAACCCAGAGTGGTGTGTAGGGTGAATTGGCTCAAGCACTCCTCCCCACTGTGCTGCTCTTTGAACCCAGGGTGAGACTATTTTTGTCAGTCAACCTTTTTAGAACTGAGACAAGTATCTAACTTGTTCTATAAAACACAATGTCATCTCAGTAACTAGAGAAACACAAAAAAACAAACAGATAAAAATGTTCTTAGGTAACCAAAGCCAATTTAGCATTGAGCAAGCAAAATATTTAATTTTATTGTAGGGGATAAACTCGCTTTTGACTGTTTTCACCGTTTCTGCTATAATTTCACATGAGAATATAATCCCAATCTTTTGACTAAAACCAAACTATAACATATATTAGAATCAAATTCAGTGCACATGGAAAGCAATGTGTTTTACTTCAAAAAATGATTACCCTCTGTGTATTGTTTCCCTCTCACCAGTCGTCCTGTGACGAGGCATAGAGAGAGAGAGAGAGAGAGAGAGAACACGCATTCCAACTTGGTAGAAATACCACTCTTGGTAAAGGTCTATGGGCCCTACTGACATCAAACATGACAAGACAAAACAGGCTATTTTTTGAATGCCTATTAAAATATGTTATTCACCATCAAAGTGCTTTCTAAATTAATATTCAATTAGACAAGCCTGGTCATTATCAAGGGAAGTGATCAGATTTCCTTGATAAGTTCCAGCTTTACTCAATGTTTAGGTACGATACATTTTTGGAAATAGATTTAGAACTCTTAATCAATGATTATATAAGCTCACGTCTGTTCCAGGTATCACCAGGAAATCCTCCATCTTTGATTCCTGGATCCCATACATGGGAGATCTTTGCTTGCCGCTGCTCGGCATGTGGGCAGAATGTCTTGTGTTCTAACCATCTGAACATCCTGTCTTTGTCTTTTGTATCTTCTTCTTCTTGCGACACTCATTCTGCCAATGGCCAGAGATTCCACAATAGTGACATAATCCTGGTTTATTTTTCAACTTTTCAATTCCTTTTTTCAACTTTTCAAGTCCTTTCTTTAACTTTTCCAATTCAGCCATTTGTTCAGCCGTCGCCCCAACACTTTTTCTCCTTCAAAGTTCTTTCAAGACCATCTTTGACGAATTTATCATTCCATTTTTGAATTTCTGATAACACAATCAATGCCAACGTGTTTTTTGTAATTCATCAGGTATTCTTTGAATTTCTTCCCATGTTTTCTGTATATCAAAAAAACTCAAAATCTTCTTCTGGAACAATGGCATATTTTTGAATTATCTCTTGGCGACTGTCATCTATTTTCAAGCTCTTTTTGATGTCATCAGCCAATGATTTTGCCATTTTCTAAATTACAATGTCAGGACTGCAGTCCCCGTTTTTAAAACGTTGTAGTTTAATTAAAGCACGTTACTCGTGCAAGATTTTTAGATGATGATTTCTAGATGATTAACGAAGATTTTCACTAAAGAGTGGCCTAAAAGGACTTAATTTCTCCTGTGGAATCTCTGGACTAAGACTAAGAACACATCATTCTGTGTCAACATAAATCTTACGTGTCCTCACCACAGGGTTCTACAGCCTAAAAAACAAAGTTTCTAGGTCTTCTGGTTCCAAATGTTTTCATCTGGGTACTCATGCTCTTTAAATAAACTTGTTCTTTCAGATAGTCTGGTTTGACTCACCATCAGATTGCAAATTCCAACTACCCATACTCACAGCACCATGCTGTAAGAATACTTTTGTTTAATGGTGTAATTTTACGACTCACTGTTGTTTTCAGCAACCAATACTGTTTCCTTGCGATTGCAAAATGAGCCCCTTAGCTCTACAGTATTTTCAGTAAAATCAGTAAAACTTATCCATCCGAGTCACGGCATCATGTTAGCTTCTGTCCACTTTTGATCCATGAACAGAGTCTTTAAACAAATAAGTCAGGGGAGAATCTTTAATGAGCATGAGTCCAAAATGTTGATCTTCCATAGTTCTTACATGTTGTGGAAGATGGAAAATGTTCGCGATTTATTAAAATAAAAAACTCCTCAGAGTCTGGTATAACATTTGATTATTTCAAGTTTAATTACGTGGATCCACGGGAACAACCGTCACAATATCAACAGAGAATGAGTACAGAGACTAGCAGAGTAACGTCATGACAGATTGTTCTGATTGTGCATTTCAAGTTTCAAGCTTATATTCTCTTCCAACCGTACAGATGACAGAATTAGCATTTGCAGAATGTACATACAAGGAATAGTCGCCACTATGGGGTAGTCTAAAAATGCAAGGTTGCACTCAGATGGCTCCAAGAGGCACAGAAAATCGTAGAATGTCGGTTGCCCAGACAACCCGGTCAAAGGCTGAGATATATCAATCTGGACAGTTACTATATGGAGACTTAAGTTAACCATGCTCTTCCCAATAAGGAATAGAGCTCTGTTCACCTGTAGGATGTAAGTAATAATAACCCCCTGCTGTTCAAGAGCTTTATGGCACTGGCAGAGACCTGTTTCTTTTACTGCTAAAAGGGAGCCAAGGCCCTGTGCAGCCGACATTCCATTCATCCCTGCCCTTGAACACAGATACTGGCCTTATAAGTTGGAGACAGAGAGAGAGGGACAAGTCTTTCAGTATATGTGTAATTGATCAAGCATACAGAATACAAAATCCTTCTAATAAGATAATGAATAAATAAGAATGACAATAAATTAATTTTCTACAATTCTTCCCTTTTGTCCCCAAAGGGACAATAAAAAAAAAAAATTATTCCAGTATAAAATACATTCTTTATTGTCAAACTTCCTGGTCTTAAGGATCAGGAGGCTACAGTTACTTTTAAATAAGTTACATCTGAATCAAACACTGACAATCAAGACAGTTGTTATGGTTAAATAGATCATTGTTCAATTTATACTAAGCATGGATCCTCTTCTTCCTCCACGGGGGTCCATCCGCCGGGTCATCCATCAATCATCGTAGTCGCCCTGCGGGTTTGCCATACTGGGCCAAGGCCCCTTCTGTGTTTGATGTATACCATCGTGACAACTCCATGTTAACTATGTGTGTCATTTACCTAAGCATGGACTTGTGAGGCAGTCAGTATATGTGAGCATCAGTTAATCAGTAAATCAGTATCAGTAAGTCAATTTTAAACATTGGGATGTCTTAAACTATTGCAGGTCTTTTAGCTCTATGCCAAACTGATTTTTATTGTAACACAATGCATTCAGGGCCACTCGACAACTGGAACGTTCGAGTGCTCCAGGTCTGCTTATGGGTCAGCCAGGATAGGTCACGTGTTGACCTCTGGCTACTATTGACAACAACAGGGAAAGAATCCGAGACTCGCATTGCCGGAATGACGTATGCCAATCCACAAGTGCCAGCCCAGTTTTTAGGTAGAAAATCATAAGCCTGGGTACCACACACCCAATAAGTACCTTCTAAGGCAGCCATGTCACAGGTAGCGGCTACAGATAGTAGGACAAGTAAAGTGGCTGTTCCATCCTTTACACATCTTAAGTATGAATTTGATCTGGTGAATGTTGGGGAAGTGGGAACGTCTGCTACCATACCTATGACCGTGTGACAGTGTGAGTGTTCCAAGAGCACTGACCCTGCGCCTTCTCTGTGTATACACCACATCAGAGGTTTCGGGACAGCCACAGTTACCGGGACAGCCTTTCTCTTGCAAGAGTAGCACAGGGTGGATGTCTCCTTGCATCCGATGTTATCTTTCACCATTGGACTTGGCCCACATTTACTGTCCTGCTGGGTACTATTGGGAAACAATAAAGCACACGTGACACAGTCAGAGATTGGAACAGACATAAGGGGCACACCCCCTGTGGAACTGTGTGGTATTAGCCCACATATTACGCATTTTCCTTTCTTTATGGCCCTTGCATGAGCGAGAGCGAGTTGGCTGTATAGGTTACTGGTCCTGCCTTTAACGGCATGGTCCTGAACAGAAAGAGAGGCTGGCGGAGATTTGTGACCAACCGCTTTGGGTGAATCTTGTTGTGTGTCGGTTACCTTGGGTCTGTTACAGTTTACCACTACCACCTGATGGCCTGGGCGTATCACCCGATTTTCTGGGTTTGGAGCTCCTTCGGGGGTGGAGAAAGAACAGTAGAACCCAGTTCCAATGATTAAGGTGGAGGGGTTAATTACAGAGAATACAATTCTAACTTCATATCTTACGGGCACGTGGGTTATCATTACCCTCTCTGGGCAATCGTTGCCTATAACTGCTTCCTTCTTTTCCTGGACCCACGAAGCTGTTTTACACATTTGGGCAGAAGATTTTGGTGAAGCGGGTAAGAGACTTACTACAGTTGCAGGGGCCCCTGGGGTAAATAAACATTCTATATGGGCTATTCTGTCTCCCCTGCAAACAGTATGGTTCACTAACGGAGGAGAGATAGTTCGTCTGCTTCTTACCTCTGGTCTATATGGGGTCGTGAATTGGGGCAGGGGCGGGATGAGAGTTGGTCCTCCCTTTTCTCCTATGGACCCCCTGGTCCCTACAGATGGTGGACCATCGCACTTGGATACCTCGACCAATGAGAGCAACCTGTTCTTGATTTGTTCTTTTCCTGAGGTATTAATAATGAAGAACATGCATACAGCGTAAAACCTATGAGGGAATTCTAACCTTTCATCGAGTTGTAATGTGTAGGAGAGAGAGCCTCCACTTTCCCTAATGACTGGACTGGAAAATATATATGAGTGTAAGGTGTATTGGCAAAGGCCTACTTTAGAGGAAAACCCCTGTGGGAGCCATTCCTTGTCAGTAGCTAGCTTTAGTCCTCCTGCTATACAGTTTCCCCCTGTTGGAAACCCCTGGATGCCCAGGGTCAGATACTCTGCCTTCATGCCTGGGATGTTATTGCAATTCAGGTGTACCTCTGTCCCGGCACATTTTCGTATCCTCCCGCTAAGGTCCCTGCTATGTCTATCCCTCCCCCTGTGGACTTTGTGTTCCCCAAAATGTGTTGCTGGAGTGTGTGGGTGAGTGGTGGAAGTGTTGAGGTGCAGTGTAAGTGCAGTTACATGCGGTGGCCTCTGGTCTCTTTGATTGTTCAGTTTGGCTGTCAGAGTCCATTCTCCAGGCCCACCCTTGGCAGTCCCTGTGGAATCTAGACTCCACAGAAGTCCCACCAGTAGGCTGACCAGGATTGCAGCCATCATACCGAGGCAGCAGAGGAGGTCACTGGCTCTTCCTGCTCTTGTGTTGATTTTCCAGCTTTTCCCTTTGAGCCCTGGCTGGAGTCCGGATGTATGTCCTTCTGTGCTGGAGGGTCGTGGTCTGGTCGGCATTGGCTGGCCTGGATCCAGGTGTCCTTTCCTTGAGATGTAGAGCTGTCATGTCGTCCATTCAAGCCAACTGCACCGGCCTGAAGTCAGTCCGTGGTTGCTTCCTTTGCAGGAACCTGGATCAGTTATCTTTTCCGCTGTTTTCCTGTCAGCAGGACTTGGTTGGGGCCTCCCAACGGAATCCTTTCATTTCCTCCAGTAGATGTTTCTTTTAGGCATTCAATGTATCTTAACACCTCCCATCCCAATTCTAGCTTTAATATTAATTTAGCTAATATGTTTCAGTTACAAGTTTTGACCTCCCGCTCCATTTTGATCTAGTATAACACAACCTCTATACCAATGCATGTCAAAGTCCAAATTTAAGTGTGAAGTTACTCCCCAGTCCTGTCCCTTTACCTGGCACATTGTCCTGTTGTTGTCCTCGTCCGTATCGACCCAAAGGCCTCTCTGCCTTGATCGTGATGCTGTAGAAACTTTGACAGAAACACAGTCTCATCTTCTTCTGTAGTGAGTCACTCTGCGCCCCAAGTCTGTTGCTGTTGGGCACAAGGCTCAAGGTTCAATTTCAAGTTGTGCTGTTCTGTCT
>JACXGI010003504.1:0-61728 GCA_016801175.1 Esox masquinongy | reverse complement strand
GGGGGGGGGGGGGGGGGGGGGGGGGGGGGGGCAGTGGAGTAGGAGGAGGTGTCAAGGGAGGAACTCTTGGTTTTTATCCCAACGTCCACCTTGCCTGACAGGCTGTATCCGGGTCAGAGGTGTTTGGTGTCAATCAGGGAGAGAAACAGGTCCATGATGTCAGCGCCTGATCTTCTGATTCCTCTTGAACACACTCAGCTTTGGCACCCAGCCTCTAAATCCCTCAGCATGCCTCAGCCTTGGAGAGTTAATCCAATCCGGGCGGCACTTGACTTGAGCAAAGAAACAAAAAAAAACAAACAAAAAAAACCACTGAAAACAGTGTCGTAAAAAAAGAGAGAAAGAAAACAAAACCACCGTTTAGTTCAGCGGTACAAACATTATTCTAGCTTCTCTGCTCTGGCTGTGTATCCAGGACAAGCTGCTGCTCCTCTGAAACACTGCTGCTGAGATGGCTGTGTCAGGAAGGACTGTGACTCAGAGAGAGAGAGAGAGAGAGTGAGAGATAGAAGGAGAGAGAACGGTAGGAAGAGAAAGGGAGTGGGGGGCGAGAGAGAGACTAGTCGAGAACTCGACCTCATTTGGGGAACTAAAGGAGGTATTGGAGAAGGCAGCTTATGCAAATCTCACCCATTCTCAAATTCACTCAGCCTTTCTTGTTTTTTTACAAAACAGACAGAAGCTCTTCAGCGGCAGTTGGCAGAGGGAGATAAGGACAGAGAGAGAGCGAGCAAGAGCGCAAGAGAGAGATAGCGAGAGAGAGAGAGACAGAGAGGAAGAGAGAGAGGGGCGGGAACTGCAAAGCCAGTCCAACCAGGGTCACGATCAGAGCTCAGCTATCCACAAACAATCCGTTCTCCTCCTGCCCCTCGTCTTTGTCCTCCACCTCAGATAACCACCGGGATTCAGTCCGGTGCCGGTGGCAGTCAGACAAAACATGTCCCTCCCTCCGCCTAATCTCTCCCTCCTTTCCTTTGTCATCGTCACGTTAAGCCTTCCAGTTGTAGCAGCCTTCCTCCCAACGTGCAGACAGCTAAGGGATTCTGATCAAGTAACGTGAGATGTTCGAAGTGGAATGTAAAGTACCTCTGCAATGCCACCCTACAGAATGCACAGGTTTGGAATCTGAGAGATACCCACATGTGATTGGTCCACAGATAGGACTCAACCAACCACACAGCAGAACGGTCCACAGGAATGCCATTCTGTAGACTGTCACTGGCGGTGAAGCAGGTCTCCCCTTATAGCATATCCTGTTGCAGAGTATGATGGTGTTATTATATTTTAGCACACTAGCGGGTCCCTTGAGACATTTTCATCTCTGCATATTTACGTGTGAGACTGCAAGTGTCTACTCTACAATTCTCCTGTCCTCTCAGGCTTGGGCCTGAGTCTAAGTCGGTCATTTGTGTTGAAACATCGACAGGCAGATGGAGGGCCTGCCACTTACTGGCTCACCTTAGCAGCCCGGTGGCTTTCTGCTCACTGCTGTTTTGTAGCTATAGTTACGATGATCAGGCACAACCACAACATTAATTATTCATTCTGGAGAGGGGAAAGTGATCCAGTTGTCACTTTCCTCACAGTACAGCCTGGCAGAGAGACGTATTTTAACTGCACACACACTGTCTAAAATGAATATGCATGGTCAATGTCCTCTCAAGATGTCCTGGATCTGTTCTTCAAGGAGCACATAAACACTTACTGGGGGCCTGCATCCTAAATGCCAAACTATTCTCTTTATGGGGTGACATTTAGGATGCAGAGTGAGCTGTGTGTGTGTGCATGTGTGCGCATGTGTGTGTGCTAATGCCCAAGCGCATACAGGCACGTTTCTGTGCTTTTAGCTGTAAGAGATATAATGAAATACAAAACCTTGAAGCAACACTAAGGTGTTGGACCATGGATTTCTTCAATCAGAATACAGTCAGACAGATGTGTTGCACACGCCCTGTATACAGTGTTTGTTTACAGGTATTTATATATTTTTTAAAGTATATACAGCTCCGGAAAAAAATTAAGAGACCATTGCACCTTTTTCTTTCCTTTCCAAAAAAGTCAAAAAGGAAAGTTTTGAGTGAGGAACAGAAGCGTTCAATTTGCAGTGGTCTCTTAATTTTAACCCTTCTGTTCCTCACTCAAAACCTTCCTTTTTTCGACTTTTTTGGAAAGGAAAGAAAAAGGTGCAGTGGTCTCTTAATTTTTTCCGAAGCTTTATGTGGTTCAGTGCAATGCCTCATCCAAGGGGTTTTTCATCCAAACAGGCTTTTAGTGCAGTTATCTAGTCACGGCCCGGACACATTTACTACTCCAATATGGATCAATATAACCATTCAGCTGGATGTTAGGTCACTAAATGCAACCAACCACTTAACCTGACTGTCCTCACAGTGAGCTCCTTCCTAACCCTGTTATTACAGAGTTCAGAGCTGTGTTGCCACTGTTAGTCTGTCCCACTACATAACCCCAGAGATCGCAGCCGCCTCAGATTTGTATCAGGTTGGAAACCCAATTCGGTCTTAAATAATGGGCCACACAGACTAATTCACACAAAAATAACTTCATCAAGGAGCAAAAAAAACTATACAGACTATAACAAAACTCTGTATTTCTAAGAGGAACTGGCAACTCGAAAATAGGAAGACCTGCAGGTATTTAGGATGAATCAACATTGTCAATTCAAAGGAACAGTCAAAGGAACCCAAACCCTGAACTGATACGTAGGCATCTCAAAGAAAAACTCAAAACCATCCGAAGTGGGACAAACGGATATGCCACCAACTTGACCAAAATGATGATTTATTGATGTAAATAGTTCTTTGGTAAGCTCTGCCCCTCACCTTTCAGGTAGAAAACAGTGGTTTCTACTGTTGTGGTGCTTTAAGAGAGTGGCACCATTCGCCTGATGGGGAACAGGAAAACTAAGTGGAAGAAGTTAATATTCTTCCATTCCTTTTCAGAGACGTTTACTACTATTAACACATCTTTGGCATTTTCTATTAGCACATTTTCTTCTGATAAATGTTATTCAAGCAATTAAATATTAACGAAGAACGAGAGGGCGAGCAGCGCTGATGGCAGACTAGATTCTGATCTTTAGCTCCTCCTGCATGGCGCATCCTTGAGATAATATAGACGCTACATAGTCCATAACAAGCTGGTCTAAGAGCAGTTTGTATTTGTGGAGAATAGCTACACAATCTCACTCTTTAAAACAATCTCTACTGCCAATCCGCCAAGATTAGCCTGAAGCAAAGTTGTGCAAAATTACCAGTACAGTAGGCAAAAGACCCCAGGTCCTTACCAGCGTAGTACGACGATATCCTTGAAAGGTCTGCAAGGGAAACAGAGAGAGAAAGAGAATGTTAGGAAGGGATTTAATGGTATTACTCAGGGTATTTCACACATAAATGAGCTGACTGTGATCCATTCAGAGTCCAGAGCCAATCAATGCACCAATGGAGGCCAACCAGTAGCCAACAGCACCTGTGCAGATAGAGCCCCCTAGCTGCCATCAGTTTAGCACAACTGACAGGCTGGCAGATTGCACTGCCAAATGGACCAGGATCTTGGCCTGCTCTCACAGAAGTTGTGCCAGATGATGTAACAGTGACAGTGTCATCTCAAGTAGGATTAGATGTCATTTTTAAGTTGCGGTATGCTTTTACATTCGTGTAAGGTGAACGCAATAACCGCAAGTATTTTGGGATGTGTGTCTGTTCAATTATTGAAATGTAAATACAGAATGTAAATGTACAGTCCCAGTCAAGAGTTTGGACACACATACTCATTAAAAGGGTATTTATTTAGTTTTACTATTTTCCACATTGTAGAATAGTAGCGAAGACATCAAAACTATTGAGTAACATATACGGAATCATGTAAAACAAATCAAATAACATTTGCCATTGTAGATTCTTCAAAGTAGGTACCCTTTGCCTTGATGACAGCTTTGCACACTCTTCGCATTCTTTCAACCAGCATTTCAATTAACAAGTGTCCCTTGTTAAAAGTTCATTTGTGGATTATCTTTCCTTCTTTGATGAAATCAGTGCATTTGACCCAATCAGCATGGGTGTGAAAAGGTAGGGTTGGTATACAGAAGACCATCATATTGTCTGTACTGTAGTAGTCCATATTATGGCAGGAAGAGCTCAAATATGCAAAGACAGCCCATCATTACTTAAAAGCTGAAGGACGTAACTTTCAAAACAGGAAGTATTTCCACCTCATTTTCCCAGAAATCTCGTCTGTCGCTGGTGTGACGACAGTTCACTCTTAAAGCTCCACACGTTATCTGTGCACTTTATTCAGCTCATCTAAACAAATTCTTAATCCGACCAGGTGAGTTGACATACGATTATTTTAATTATTTACTAAAATTTATTAAACGAAATGTATCTGATGTAGCATTCATGCTACATCCAGACTTTACTCAGTTTAATGTTAGCTGACGGGACCCTGCAGACTATTGGCATCATTGACTCAAATGAGTCAAACATTGAAAGTAAAACTTCCGATTACTACATTTTCCTCTTAATTGAGCTCTCTCTTTCCAACTCTCTCCCTCTCTATTATCTGTGGAAAAACAAACACAGCTTTGAATTGTAGATTGTGTCATTACTGCCCATCTGCCCCCAAATCCCCCAGTCAGGCTCAGCGGTGGATTGACACACTGCAGCAGATCTAGCTTGTTTGATCGATCTGAGTGATTGTCCAGCGATTCCGTCTAGGGGACTTGCTGAGACGGCACATCGGCTTGTCAAATGGATTACTTAGGCTGAATCCCAAACGGCACCATGATCTCTACCCTTGACCAGCGTAGTGTGCTTTAAAGGTAACAGGATGCCATTTAGGACGTGGGCATAGCGTGTACACCGCAGCACACCTGGGCCTTGATGCGACTATACGTGGGCTTTGTGACTCAGCAGAATGCAGCGGTTCTGTCATTGACTACACAGCAGTGACACTGCCAAGGAGAAGCAAACCACAATGTAACTTAAACTGGACGGTAATGCCGAACACCCAATCAAGCCTCAGCCAACAAACTCCAGTTTAAGTTGCACCATTTAAATGATATTACAGACAGGGGAGCACCAAGGCATTAGCTATCCAGGGCTCAGCACAAATAGGCTACATTGTATGAAATAATGCTATCCTATCCATTACAAGAAGCTAGACAGAACAATTTGTCACCTTGCTACTGTGGACCTTGGATGTGAATTTTTGTGTAATCATTTGAGAGCTGCTGCTGTAGAAGCGGGTGAGTAATTCTAATGGCCCAGAGATTAGTTACCGTGATGCTAAAAAGACAATCTCTTCCAGCCTCAGACTTTCAAGAATGAACTACATTAATACATCGAGAGTTGAGATCATGCCAAGCGGAACATCACTTTATCATCCATTAAACACTCTTCAGATAGAAATGTATTGCTAAGAACCGACATGACTATCACAGCGGTAGAATGGGAAAGCTCTGCTTAATACGTTTCTATCTATCCATTTCCTAAACAATTTTACCTCACTGAATTCATTCCAGATGTGTGCCTTCTATCAATGAACATGAAATAAAAGAGAGGAACTTGAGAGATGACAACAACTGCTAGAATTATCAGTTCAAACTCAGGTTATTTTCCTGGGAAAGGATGCAAGGTAAAATTCAGTCCAAAGAGAGAAATCCAATTGAATCACTGTATTTGCAATTCACACAGCAGAGCCAAACACTGTAATGCCGCGTTGCTAGTGAGTGTTTTTGTGTCACGGATCATCTACGTCAAGAATCATCATGGTTGTTTGTAGTACATACGGAACAGGAGTTCCGTATGAGCAGGAGTTGAGTTGGATAATTTGGTCGTCACATCCCCGCACTGAAGGGCTGGGTGTGACAACACTGTGGCCACAAAACTGAATTCCAGGGATGGCTTAGCTTCCTGAACTCTGTAAAAGATTACAGACCTCTGGTAAGACATTGGTGTCATAAAGAAAAGGTTCTGGGGGTTCTGAGGGACCATCTCAAGTCTTAACAATCTTCCTTTAGTCTTTTAGGTGCCTCTGAAGCCTATATGGGCTAACAGACACTCACAAAGTAATGGTGCATCCATTATACAGTTCTTCTGGCTCTTGTAACCCCATTATGCCAGGCATCCACCTCTTTCTACACAACATCAACAACAGGCAACATAGTGGGGATGTCAGCCGGACGTCACCTCCGAAGATGAAAAAGAGATTGGCCGTGAGGTCAAAGTAGGGTGCTACATAGGGACTAGGGCGCCGTTTGGCAGGTAATCCACAGTGACTCACGATGGGCCTCCAAGTGTGGCTGCGTGTGTATCCTGCTGCCTGGCAGATCACCACTGTGCAGAGGGAACCACAAAGACCGCCATACTTCCTCCCGAGACCTGGCTGGCAAAGAGTCTAATCAGCACCTTCACCTGATCACTATCTAGGCTATCTGCAGAGAGAAAGAGAGAGCTGCATAATAAATCACTACGGGTTGCACAGCTGCAGTATATTTGCACACTTCTGTTTACAATACAGTCAACTCAAGATCCAGTCAACACAACAGATAGGACTGTTGTGATACTGTGTAGTAAAACCAGAGAGTCTGGAGAAAGTTATTCCCATAAGCCATTTCAATAGTGGCCGGTATCCAATTCATGATTATAGACTCATAGCAGAAACTCCCAGCAAGCTCCGGAAAGTAGAAGCCATTCCGTTTCTTCATTTATTCAAACGTTTTCTACATATCTCCTGGCAATTGCTCGGCGCTTTAAGGACAGCAACAGTGGGCAAAGAGGGAGAGTCAATGCAGAAAATGCAGTGGTCTCTATTCAAAAACATGGTGCAGTGGGACCCAGACCTCAGGACTTCCCTGAGCCATTCTGTTCTGCTTCTTATCACACTGCTCATTCAAAAAGGAATTAGATTGAAACCAACGTGCCTGGAGGGTAGCAATCCTCTGGCCAACAATCACAACTTGCAGGGGCCCACACCGCCATAAGCAATCTCTAGAGAGCAAAGTTACAAGGCAACCCTGTCTGACCATACCTGTTCCAACCCAGACAGTGCTAGGCCAACTTGCACCATCCTTAGCAGGACTCCCGGACACAGTCAGTGTGCCGCGACCAGTAAAAGAACCAGGGTCACAATGATTTTTAGGGATGAGGGAAGAAAAAAATAATAATAATCAAAAAAAGAAATATCGACAGGCCAACATTTAAAATCAAGATTGATCCAAACTGGTTTCCTCACGGCTCGCCCATATCCCTCTACAGCTGACATCATAGTGAGTAATGTTTAGGAAAATATCGTAACTGTATCGAAATGCAATATGTATCATTTTGAACACCTAAGAACGGTTATAATAAAGCATAAGCCTGTAAGTACTGTAGTTCGTTAATTATGGACCACAGTTCCATAAGAATTTTTCCAGAATGTTGCTCTCACAATTGGTTACACCAGTGCAAGTTCTAAAAACATCACTGGCACATTGTGTAATGATGTAACGATATTACCTGGAAACCGAATGAGAACGTTTGAGGAATTTTCTGTGGTTATTGTAGAGATATAACATTACAGAAAACATTTTAGTCAATTTTGTGACAAAATTCCAAGGATTTTTCACATAAAAATATTTTATGAATTACGAAAAACATTATTTTAATGTATTAAAATGTTATTCAAACTTGACAGCCTTGGTGTCTTAATAGATTTATTTTTACATTTGGTAATTTGGCAGACATTAGCCTATAATCCAGAATGACTTAAAGTTACAATTTGAATGTTTTAAATAATTCACTGTTGACGGGCTGAATTTGTAGGTCTCCAGAGAGATCTTTAAACAACATCATTTGACAAGGTATTTCACCACCCTATCAGCTGCTCAGTCTGTACCTTGCCAAGGTAAGTGACAAGAAGATCCATAATTAATGGTACCTGTTGTTTATCAGGTTCAGGCTAATACACGCTTTTTGAAAATTATTAGGCAAACTAATAATGAGCTGCAGTAGGTGTGCATGTGCTGTAAGGGTTTAGCAAGCACGGTTCGATCCCATTGGCCTCATGTCTCTGTTGGAGGCCTATCAAAATACATCGCCAAAGAGAAATAACTACAAATAGATGGCCACGGTGAAGTTCTACAGTTTAGTTATTACACAACATGACATGTCAGGACAATGCAAATTCCCTTGATTTAACATTGATGAACCAACAAAGATATGGTGAGCACATGAAGAGGGCCTGGAGTTGCCTGAGGCGTACTTAAGACTGCAATGTTCCTTTATCTTCCTACTGTTATAACATACAATGCCAGTGAACATCTGATCAACTCAAATCTGATTGAACAGAAAGCTTGTCTATGCCTGACTTAGAGCGATTGGAATTTGTTCCTAAACACTGCTACAACAAGGAACAGCTGGGCTGCCCTCCGGATGAGCTGAGCTGACTTCAGAAAGGTGGGCCTAAAAAAAAATCTCTGCTTATACAAACAACTGTTGACAATATCAGCCTTCAAAGAATTTGACTACTGATTTGACTATTGTTGTCATGACACTGAGGTGAAAGAGACCCATGTTTTTGCCTGTTTCTTTTGCAGTGTTCTATCAGCTTATGTGGATGGTACTACATTTTACATTCAAGTCATTAAGCAGAAGTTCTTATCCAGAGAAACCTACAGTAGCAAGTTGATATATTTCATATTTTGTTCAAACTGGCCTCCCCGTAGGGAACAAACCCACAATTCACTGCTACACACGGCCCCCATTAGACTGTGTTCACCAGTATTATTGTAAACAGAAGCATAGTGATCTAGTTTCACAGACGTATAACTCCACATTTGCCTGGTTAATACAAGCCTTTAGACAAGGCAAGATACTGTAACGCATACCAAGGAACTTGCCCTGAAGCCACATATCCTCAGAGATACACAGAATTGCAGTGTTCTGGAATGCACCAGGTAACTGTGACAAACCAAGTAGGCTGTGAGTTCTTCTGAGGGTTGAACACCCAGTAGCATAAGGTTGACAATGTTATATTCACCCTACAAACTTGTCTGGTAGCACTTAGTAAACTTTGGGTCATGTTGAGAAATGCTTGACCTGTCTCTTAGGTTTCACATGCAAAAGCTTGCACAGCCAGGACATGAGCAAATTCCTCACCTTATCTCAGGCACTCTCAGTCTTCCTGAGCATAACACTTTTAGTTCACAGCACAATGAGCATTCCACCGCTTCTCATAAATTGTCAGTCATATTATGAATATAAATATAACACAAATACTATACCTCCATTTGCACAGCCCAGGAAGTTCCAGAACTGCATATTGATAGTCTGTTTACATGTAAACTTATATCCAAATCGGAGCAAAACACTTTCCACTGCACTTCTGTCACTGCTGCGGAGCTACTGCCCTCTTACAAACACACCTGGCCCCTCCTTTGGCCCTCTTCCAAACCCCGCCCTCAGTACACCAGCTAGCTAGCTTCACCAACCTGCAGGCAGTAATGATATAGATCATGTAACAAACGAAATGACTCTGGCATTGACGCTAAAAGAATGATATATGGCTGCAACACAGAGTAAACAAATCAATGGAATTTACTGTAAAAACTTACAAAATCACTGCAGTTTACGCGCCTACTGTAATCTATTTTCTTTTATCTTGTGGGAGGTCCTGAAGATCTATGGGATTCTCTTTAGAACGAGCGGTTAATAATAACGTGTTGTCAGATATAAAACTAGTCGATGCATTAGAATTGCCTATGGAGTTTAGCAGTTCTCTGGCAAACTTGCATACTCGACTTCAGTAATACAACCATTTGTTCAACTGCACGGGACAATAGCGCGGACAAATTATACACATACAACTGCAATGTGAATGACTGAGGACGTGCAGGCTAAAGTCCAGCAATATGTAATGAAATGGATCAAAATTGAGCAACACTCAAAACAACCACGGGAGTTATTAGAGTTTGTAAAACTTAAGCAATATTTCACCAACTTTTGGGTTTTAGATGAGCAACACTAACAATGCACTTTTAACTTGTCTAAATCAGATAGAATGTAGACTCTTTCTGCACTCTCTTTAAACTGGACTGTGTTTTCCCTGAACATTTTACCTAGGCGTGAGATTCGGACACTGCACCAGTGTTCGCAGAAAAGTACATGCATATTCATTGCATTTAGGATCTCGTTAAACCGTTTCCCCACCAAAACGCAAATTAAAGTATCCCTAAAACCTCGGACTCCCACTGCAACCCATTGTCAATGACTGGTGGTCTATGCTAACTGGCTAACGTTAAAGTTCTTAAATATCTTTCACATCATTCAAAAATGTAAACGGCCACTTCATACTCACGTTGATCTTGACTATCGATCGTTTCACCTCAACTATTGTCGTTAACCGGTAACTTTTCCCGCAAACGTGTGTTACAATCCCGTTATAGCTATATAGCAGTGCGGGGTTCCCTCCGTTTCGCTCTCTTCAATCCCGTGCTTGGGCTCCCTCCTCGCGGTTCCCAATGACACAACAGCGTTGCAACCTAATTATTCCAATATGGCTGACGTGTAGCGCCAGTAGAAGCGTACGGACGCTCAGTGGACTCACTGACCCATCTCAGGTGGCAAAAGGGACATTCATAAGTTGCTTTAGGCAACCCTATAGCTTTTTACCTGAGCAAATGGTTTCAGTTCTTCATAAAGTCTTACTTTGTTACAATAAAATCACTATAATACAGTACATGTCCTTAACGTTTCATGAAATGTCAACACGCATTTTACAGATAGCTGCGTTACAAATATAAATTTGCAATGCATAACATGCTTTGACGGGATGCCTGCTAACAAGCTGCTTTGCTGAAAGAAGCAGTCTATGTAGTGTCATAGACTTACAGTACATTTACATGACATTCAAGCACACCCACACAAGCATAAAGAGAACTCTGAGTTCCCATTGTTTAACGGACACATCCCAAAACATTCCTTCCGCTGACATCCCGGCATAGTCGGACAACAGCAGGCCCATAGTAGACCCGCAGAGCAGCCTCCCACCATCTTGTCTATGCCAAATGGCCCCCTGATCCCTATATACACCAGTAGGCCTACAATACTGAACATAGAGCACTGGGGTAATAGGGTGCTTTTGATATTCAGTCCTGACCGAGACCAGATCACAAAATCTCTAACATGGGCGGGAGGAATGCGCTGCGATGTTTATCTTAATGTCTGGAATAATGAGAGAGAGAGAGAAATAGTGATCCACTGGAAACTATTTGAGTTGTTTACAAACATTGGTGTAAACATTTGGGGGTTGCTGAATCAAGGTCATGGAGCATAATAATATGTTCTTCAACATGAGTGTAAAACTATTGCAGGAGACGCAGCTGCACCTGGCCTGCGATGGGTGGGGGGCCGTGCTGGGCCTCTATCATAAAATTATTAATTTTTCTTATTTTACATTGTGTGTTTCTATTCTATTCTAATAACCAGAAGCCAATACATCTACTACAGGATTGGCATCACATGCATATACATCGGGGGGGCATCTTGCACCCGGGCCTGGCGTCACCACGTTACAGCAGTGAATGGGTAATGTCAAAAATGTAGAAGTAGAAAATTGATATACTGTAACAACTGGATAACAGCTTTAGAGTTAAACACAGGCCTATTCACTGAAAAGGTTATGCAGAAACCCAATACAATGACTTGAAACATCGGGTAAATGCACATAGGACTGATAACGGCTTGCATTCTTGCAGGCAGGGCCAGCTCCAGGCATAAGCAACATACGCGGTTCCTTAGGGCCCCTGACCGCTAGGGGGCCTCCAACTGCTAGGGAGTCCCCGACAGAGGGGAGAGGGGGCCCCAAATTAAATTTGGCTTAGGGCCTCCAAAAGGCTAGAGCCGGCACTGCTTGTAGGACCAGTTTCAGAGCAATGTGCTAATGAAGAAATGGGCAAGTTGCATACAATGTGTGGGAATACAGACAGTACAATAGCATTTTATTGAAAATAAGACTAAAGACATGACGTGTGTGGGGGAGGGGATCATTTGAAAGATGACATAACATATCCAGACTTCAGATCTTTAAACAAAAATAAAAATGCAGCATCTACTTCAAAGATGTCAGGTAGTTGGATCATCTTGACAAAGGAGAAATGCTTGCTAACAGGGATGTAACCAAATTTCTCCACAGAACTTGACATAAATTTGTCAACAGGTGATATAAGCTTTTTGTGCTAATGGAAAATCCCTTATATTTTATGTCACCTCGTGAAACATGGGACTAACACTTCACGTTAATATTTTTGTTCAGTAGAAATACAAAAGCAGCTAAACATCTTGCAGCATCATACAGTGGCAGACCGCCAGACAAGATTTGAAATGGTTCTGCAACATTAAAAAAATTAAAGAATCACTATCCACCCTCCACTGACAGAAGCAGGAACCAAACCAATGCAGCTACATTCCTTAATGTGTATATTCTTTCTTACAAAGACATTCAGCGACAATAAGAACAGTGAATAGCCTTCATCATTTTATTACGTCCTAGTCCTCTTCCTTTACTCAACTTTCCAAATGGCGATTTTGCCATCCTGGCAGTCAGAGCCACTGAGTACATATCGTCCCTCTGCAGAGCACAGTGCCTGAACGCTGTCTGTGTGGGCCATCAGCTCCTTCTCCACACTATGTTCCTCTGTGTTGACTACGTAGATCTTCCCCCTCACTCTGCCATGACCCAGCCTCTGCCCTCTGCAGCCAACCCAGATCTGGACCAGGGAGGAGGGGATAAAAGATAAGCTTGTTGAGCTGTTATGATGCAAACATCTACAACCTATAGTTGCCCTGGAAATGGACTTTCCTATTACAAGAGACGAGGAATGAGCAGCAGTAGATTGTAAAGTATGTTCTGAGACGTATAAACTGCAAGATGAAACAAACGTGCTGCTATGATTAGAATTTGTGTCAAACCCCCAAAAATCTTTTGTTTCTCACCTGGTTCTTAACCTTGATCATGCAGTTGACCCCTGGGCAGTTCTGAAGCTGTACCCTCAGGACAGGCTTGGTCAGGTCTTTAGAGTGCCAGAGACAGAGCTCATCAGAATCAGAACAGCTCGTCCACAATTGGTCCCTCTAGAAAACAAAGTGGACAGGTTCAGCTACCGGGTCATGACGCCGATGACAAGACCCGAACAGCTTATTTGAAATTGACCGCACAAAAGCACTACTCATTTCTGTGATAGAGAGATAGAGTGATAGAGAGGCTAAAGCGAATGGAACATAGGCCTATTGTACCTCTAGAAAGAGCAGGAGGCTGCTGAACTCAGTGGGCACGCTATGCAGATTCTCAGGAACTGTCATCTTACGATGTGGGGTTCCGTTCTTCCTCAGTTCAATGACCGAGTCCCTGGCACCTAGTCAACACAACAAAATCTAAACTAAACAGATTATTTTGATTGGCTTCGCTGTTGTTAACATGTCCTCACTGTGGTCACTGGATCCACGCCAGTTATTTGGTCACTGACATGGCATGCAGCCCCCAGATTGACTGTAGTCAACTTACAGCACCACAGTGTTCCATTGAAGAGCTGAATGGACACGAGCCTCCCACAGGTAAGGTGAAACTGGTTTTTCACTTTAAGCGTTGAGACATCCCAAAGAATGACTGTGCCATCGGTGCTGCAGGAGTACATTTGGCTGGGAGGAGGAGAAGATGGATGGATTAAAACGAAAATCATACAGCAGCTTGATTTTGGTTTAGCTACTGAAGTCACTTAGTGTAGTTTTCATGTACACTGCTGCCATCTGCTGGACTGAAATAGCCATCACAACATTCAAATCATTCGACATTCCAAACGAGTCATGCAGTATCATACTGATTTGATGTCAGTCAGTATAATTGTATTCTCTAATCGGTACTTTGGTCATTTTAAAAATAATGTTGAAATACTTTATCATCCCATTTTAATACAATCATGACCATCTGTTGATAGCGTGAAGTGACCATTACAAATGGGTTAATATGTTGATAGTGTGACGTCTGTAGCTTGAAAATAACGTTATGTCCCAAATTGCACCATATCACATACACATAGCCAACTAATTTTCAACAAAGACAAAATAAGTGCACTATTTCATTGAGATGCATTAATACTGTACATGCTCATCTTGTCACTCTCATCCAGGGCAAAGTCCAGGACCTCATGTCGGTGCTCTGTCAGTTGCTTATTGCAGGACATGCTGCGAGTGTCAATTATGTAAATGATGGAATCCTGGGAGGCAATCCATACTTGATCCTTGTCCAATCGCAGCATGCAATTCTATCCACAAAAAAAGTACACATATTTAGAGAGGGAGGTCTCAAATGTCACCCTATTCCCTACATTTCATAGGACTTTAATCAAAAGTCGGACAGTATATAGGAAATGGACTGCTATTTGGGATGGAACCATCCAGATATTCTGGTCATGTGAATCTTATAACTCCTCTACATTCCTCACAAACCACAATATCACTATATAAAACCAATATTTTAGAATATTTAAACAATTGTCAAATGGACATTAAATGACACAATGGTTCCCTACACTATTAAGCACTCGTTTTCCATTTGAACTTGAGTGAACTGCATATAATTTTGCATCCAGGAAATGACAGAGGGGTTTTGCTTTCCCCAATATACCATTGCTTGTTTGAGGAGAGATGAACCTGTGTCTTATGGAGAAGAGTGAAGTTGCTGCTTTTCAATTTGAAAACAAAAGCCAGTGTCAGTTTACTGTAGACCACTAGACATTCTGCATTTGAGGATGCGCTTTGTACGCATCCAAAAGAATTTCTGGTGAGTAAATGTTGTAAAGCACTACAATTTATATAGTACTGCATATACAGTATATTATGGAAACTGTTTTCACATTACAACGCAAAAGTTCTACATACATGATGTATTCCACACATGGATAAAAAGGCAGATGTTATGTGTATAATGTCAATATATTACCAGTTGGTATCAAGTATGTTGAATTAGAAGCTATAAAACAATTAAAGAATTAAAAATGTAGACCAAATCAGCCATTTCTGCATGTACTTGGATGGTTTGGACAAGAGGGTTGATAGCTAATGTGAGGTGTAGTGGTTACAGCACACAGCCCTGTCTTGTTCCACTATCAAGGTTTAATTGTGGTGATAGTGATTGGTTGGTGGGTGAGTATTCATACACAGGGACTCTTGTATAAGAGTTGGATCTTCAATTAACCAGTCTTCAATGTTACATTTCTGCAGAACCGCAATTATGTAGGACTATTTGACTTGGTCAAATTCCTCCTCAGTATGAGATAAAATGGTGAGGTCCACATTAGAAAAACTGTGAAAACAATTTTATAGAGACGCCTAAAACTGAACGTTAAGGATGAAGCCAGTCTGATCCGAATGAACTACTTCTCCCACCATCGAGCTGAGACAGTTAACCATAGCATACCAGTTGGCGGGATCCGACTTGAATGGAGTTCTGTTGCATGGACCAGCTGGTAGCATCAAACACCACCACCCTCCCACCACTGAGGGCACACCACAGCTTTGGGTTCCTGTTACCGTCTGCCTCAGAGTAAAATAACTGGCCTGGATACACAGAGAAAGGGCAACTGGTAGTCAGAGCAACTCTGTATTTAGCTGTGTTGTAACTGTTTAGATACAAAGAGAAGTACACTAAAACTTGAGTGTATATACCATGGGTCCTCAGTGAGCCAACGTATACGCTAGGGCCCAACCGATATATAGCGGTTCACCGATTTTATCGGGCGATATTAGTAGCTTACCGATATATTCGTATTGGTGATTTATTCACCGATAAGAGACGGATATATTTGTTTGCAATTCATTATTTGTTCTGAAGAGGGAGCTCTTTCACGGGATATAAGTTTGCGCTGTACAAAAGGACATCACCCACAAAGTTAAAACAGTGGGAGGGAAGAGAACTGCTTTTAAGATGAGTTTAAATGGAAGCTTTCCAGTGTAAAAATGCACACAAACCTTTACATGAATTTAAAAGTGGCATGAAAAGGTGTTTACGGTTTAGCTACGTAGTTGTTTGGAGAAAGAATGGATGCTACACATTGTAAACTTGGTGCTATGGCCAAACTCAGTGGTAACTACTCTGTACTGTAGGTACTGTAGCTTCCTTTTTTCTGAAATTGCACCGAAAATACTCTACTTCCTTTTAGTAGCCTGCATACTCTTTGTTCTACTGAAGCTCTGGCATTGAAATATTTTTAGAGACGTATAACAACGGGGCGTTGCAACTGACCCCCTTTAAATTAACATAGTGATGTCAACACTTTTTCCTTATTTCAAAACATTAGTTAGACAGCTGCCTATCTAACTAATGTTCTCTGTGGGACTGGGTAAGTGTTTCACAGCGTTCACTGGGGGGGCACGCTTAGCTTTGACTAAAGTACTGTAGTTTCATCTCAGAGCTAATGTTAGTTAGCTATCTAGCAGTCTTGGGGAGTTTAGTTTGGACGAAAGCAGCACTGTATCACCAGCAGACTAGTTTATTTTGTGATTTCCCTTTTAAATTATGACTATAAGACTTATTTGGCAACATTCCTACAGTTGTTAAAAACATAGCTACATAACAATACATTGTAGATTTGTCATCTTGTGTAAGGCAGCTCAAAGCAAATACATTAGAACCATGTTTAGTTGTTGCTACAATTGCAGTAGTAACCGGTTGTTCCAAAACAATTGCCTCTTGCTGTTGAACATTGGGAAATAAATTGCATCTGTGTCAATAATTGTTAATTAGCTCCATGATTTGCCTACTTATTTTTTTTTTTACAATTATCTGCAAAAAGTTAAGTACGAATAGTGAAGAAAGCGCACCATTCAAGTCAATATGTATGTTTTCAATAGGGTTAAGTGTAGTGATGGATCTGGCAAACAAATATTTTTTCGGTGAACGTCAATAACTGAATCACACTGGTGAAAGGATCCATTCATCTGGCTCAATGATTTGCCCATTAGTAACGTTAGGTAAAAAAAAAAAAATTGCAATATTTGTAATACTTCACTTGTAATACAACAGGCAATCAAACAGACTGATGAACGTGTATCTGATACAATTCTAGAATATCTTTCGAGCTATCAGGTGCCAAGACTGAGAAGCTGTGCTTCCTATATTATAGCCTACCATTATTCAAGTGGCAGCACTAACGACTGTACAGCGATTTGAGACCAGTAAAGGAAAATACAGACTATTCGTTTATTGTTGCCTTACCGGTGTTATTCATATTCCTTTTACTTTATTGTTTTTGTTTTATAATTCAATACATTCCATTGAATGGAAGAAGTTCTTACAGAGTAACAAAGAATTCACAAAGAAAAATTAAATTAAATAAATTACTTGTTTTAATATAAGAAATCTACTACTTTGAGTATCTTTGTAGGCTGGTTTTAAGCACAATCCATGAAGAAAAAGGTATATTTTTAATTTCAGCTATAATAAGAGGAAATCAGCAGATATAATCATTATTGCTAAATAGTTCCACTAAATTGGAACTATTTAGCACTGAATTGGTATCGGGTACAAAAATCTCATATCGGTCGGTCTCTTGTATATGCTCTAGTATGACATAGTGAAGGCATATAGAAAAAGGCTCTGCATTACAACAAAATAATTTTCTTGTTTACAGTTCACATTTTGTACTACATTTCTACACCTGTGTTTACAATACATGCATAGTGTACTAATTTCTGTTTGGACAGCAATTATACTTGTCTGCATGCTTTCTGTCGGTACCAATAATGACGGCTTCAAAGCCTATCTGTGCTACTAATGTGAAATTGGTCAATTTAACACTATCCACCATTATCTCACTTGTTTGTGAAAAACAAGAGACTACTATCATAGCACGTAATCTGGCTCCATCCCCTCACCTGGTGTGTAGAGCAAGACATGTACTGTCTGTGGCGTTGGGAGGTCTAGTGAGGGGTTTATCTTGTGTTTCAACATCTCAGACGTTGTCTTTGGAACCATCATGGACACTGATTACAATGGACAATGAACAGAAGGGAGAGCAAAACACAAAACAATGTTTTTGTGGATGTTATGTCATAACACGAATGAGTCAATATTCTGATTCATTTGATTTTTCTCATACAGAAAGTCATTGCTTTACATTTGTCATTTCACAAACCCTCTTATCTTGAACAACTTACAGTGCATTCATCCCAAGGTATATATGTGGGAAAACCACACTACCTGGTAAAAGTACACCTAAATAAATGAAGGAGCCATCAGCCATGAAGGCTAAGAGATGGAACCATACAATTGCAAGCATTATTTCACGAAATCCCACGATGAGGAAAAAAAAAGGGACCTAAAAAGTCCAAACAATTATTTCCTAGAAACAGGGACTAGAAAACATTTACAATGGAGAATCTCCATTGAGTTTTCACGTTCAGCGACTAGGCTTCATCTGTGTCCGGAAACCAACCCGTTCAAATTATCAGTACACTAATGGAGTGTGTATCTGGATCAAGAGGCATACCTTCATCCTTCACGCTGTCAAAGTACGCCAGTTTAGAGGCGGCGGCTATGGCCTTCTGTGTCTGCAGGCACCCGAACACAGCATCCATGAGCAGGAAGTTGGTCAAAGCCTGCTGCATGTACTGGGGATCCTAGAAGAGACATAGTTTCACACGCAGAGACACAAACACATACAGTAATTCACCCTTACACACTACAATGAGTGGGGACACAATGACAGGACCAGATGTGGGGGAAAGGCATGTTCGGTAAGAATAACACCACAGTGGAAGACAACGAGACCAATGCGCCCTAAAGGGGAAAGTGAGATTGCAGACTTGAAGGTCAGCACTTTTAGACAGGATGCTGTAGCTTAAGAAACAAACTGTCATAACCTTAGATGCGCACCTTTGGGAGGTGAGATTTGCCATTGTTGCATCATAATACCATAATTAAACAATGTGATATTGTTAATCCAGAGTAGAAACAGCCACCAGGTTGCAGTAAGTGGAGTGTAATGTTTTCAGCATAACAGGCAGAAAGCCCATGGATGGAGCAGTCAGGATTCCTTCTTTGAGTCAGAGAGGCTCACCACTTCATTCATTACGGCCACAGGAACGTAGATATCTGCCAGAAGGTCTCGTGTTGTACCATACTAAACAACTCTTTTACAGACGTGTTAAGGTTTATCTCAAATACAAACCATCATAAACCAAGTAGGGCAATTCTTGAATGCTGAAAACCGTGGTTAGAAGACCATATACAACAGGTATTACAGCACTTTTTATTGTTCAAATTGCATTGATAACCAGTTTATAACAGCAATAAGACACCTCAGGAGTTACTGCCAAACACCATGACTCTGCAATGCATTGTGCCTAAAAACAGCCTTTAACCTTATTGGTTAATTATAATAAGTACCTTGTGTTCGTCAGCCATCTTTCTCCCAGCCCACATCTCTTTAATCAGAAGTTTCCACAGGCCACACTCAGATTTAAGGCTGGCCTCAAACACCTCCTTCTTCAAGCTACTCTTGATCTTTAGAGATGGGATCCTCAACAAGAGTAACGGAGCGAAGGAAATGTTCACCTCCTGATGGAAAGGATAGGAATATCTGCTTTGTGATAACATATTCACATTCCCAAAAAAAAGCCAAACAACAAAGGCACGTCACTTCAGGTCGACGAATGTAAAAAGACTACAACCTTCTGTTTTACAACACTCACTGTGTTTCATTCAAGCGTCATAAGATTAAGATTATTTAGGTCCATTGCCTGTACTTGCCAAAGATCATCTTAGTGGTAAGAAGCATTCTGGAAAAGTCCCCTGTAAATATTACTACCAACTGCCTGAAAATGTAGTAAATGCACCTCTATATCTCTGAACTTGGTGATCTCCACAAACCCAGGCCTCGCGTCGGTGAGTAGGAAGATCCTCTTCTGTGTCATGGCGATCTTGCCCACGCCCTGGTTGGTTTTGACACAGCTTGACAGTTTATACACACACTCATTGGCATCCAGGTACTGTATGACCTCGGCTGGGAGGTCAATGTCTTCGGCCTTTGCCCCGGTCTCCTTCCAGGATGTGTAGAACATACGGAACAACTCTGGATCAATCTGCTTCAGTTGCCCTGGAAACAGAGGCAGGTGGTTGGGAGTTTGGGGCCAAGTTATAACACAAACTGTCCATAACCTTTAGGATCAGGGGTTTTACCAGGTGACTTCACAAGGCAAAGGCTCTAGCCTCACCCAATCTAAACCTATTGGGTGCTCTCAGTTCAGTTCACATGGTAACGACAAAGTCCCAGTGATATAACCTGTTCTTAGAAGAAATCCATCACCACAAGGAGTCATCATTTGCAATAGCTGTGGAATGAATCTCAACAGCGCATCAAGAGTCTAAGCAAGCTCATATAAACATGCTCATCAAAGGCACATTTAAACTTACAAATGCGTTCCACCATTCTAGTTTGATGTCCATGCACGTCATATAGGCCAACAAAAACAAGCTTTAAACAGCATCCACTGTAAAAACTGTGCTTTAAAAAAAGAAACTTCACATCTTGCATTGCTGAATGTAACCCATGAAATAACAGCCTTGATTATAATTTAAGATGCAATGAAATGAATGAATGTTAAATCTAATCAGAGATGAGGAGTTAAAAATGAATTAATGGTACAACATACACCATAACATTATATTCACTTCACCTATCAGTGGTCAACACTGAAAATCTGGTTATCATGGCACCTGTCAGTGGGTGGGATATATTAGGCAGCAAGTGAACATCCTGTCCTTAAAGTTGATGTGTTAGAAGCAGGAAAAATGGGCAAGTGTAAGGATCTGAGCGACTTTGACAAGGGCCAAATTGTGATGGCTGGACGACTGGGTCAGAGCATCTCCAAAACTGCAGCCCCTGTGGGGTGTTCCCGGTATGCAGTGGTCAGTAGCTATCAAATGTGGTCCAAGGAAAGAAAAGCAGTGAACTGGCGACAGGGTCATGGGCGACCAAGGCTCATTGATGCACGTGGGAAGCGAGGGTTGGCCCTTGTGGTCCGATCCAACAGACAAGCTACTGCAGTTCAAATTGCTGAAAAAGTTAATGCTGGTACTGATAGAAAAGTGTCAGAACACACAGTGCATCACAGTTTGTTGTGTATGTGGCTGCATAGCCACAGACCAGTCAGGATGCCAATGCTGACCCCTGTACTGCCAAAAGTGCCTACAATGGGCAAGTGAGCATCAGAACTGAACCATGGAGCAATGGAAGAAGGTGGCCTGGTCTGATGAATCATGTTTTCTTTTACATCGCGTGGATGGCCGGGTGTGTGTGCGTCGCTTACCTGGGGAACACATGGCACCAGGAAGCACTATGGGAAGTGTGATACTTTGTGCAATGTTCTGCTGGGTCCTGCCATTCATGTGGATGTTACTTTGACACATACCACCTACCAAAGCATTGTTGCAGACAATGTGCACCCTTTCATGGCAACGGTATTCCCTGATGGCATTGGCCTCCATACGCAGGATAATGCGCCCTGCCACAAGTGTAAGGATCTTGGTGCCAGATACCACAGCACACCTTCAGAGGTTTAATGGAGTCCATGCCTCAATGGGTCAGGGCTGTTTTGGCGGCAAAAGGGGGACCTACACAATATTAGGCAGGTGGTCATAATGTTATGGCTGATCGGTATATGACTCAAGTCCCACAGACCAGTTATACGATGGGATGCTTGCAGGAAAACTAGACAGTCATTGGATTCCCACCCAAAGAGGACTCAACATAAAACACAGATTTGTGAGGACTCCTTCTGACTGCACCCAAATCCAGGTCACTCACATAAGAGTCTATCAAAGAAGCATAATTAGATGATACACTATGTTGCTAGGCAGAATAGCAGAGCACACAATGTTGAGGTATATAGCAGAGCACACAATATTGAGTTAGCAGACCAACCATGTGCTTATCATCACGGCTGTTCTCATTGTTTTCCTGCTCAGCCATATGAACTTACCCAAGGTGAGAGCCTCAAACAACCGATGGATGGTTGCCACGTCTTTCACAACTCCAGACTCCTGGATATGCTTCACAAAGTCATCCGGCTGCATGTGGCTTTTAGGGAGCTGGAACTTCTTAACCGGGTCGTCAGCTTGGACCAGCACAATCTCGTTGTCTTTCATCACCTTGGAGATCAGCCATTTGAGCTCCGGCCTCCCGTCCGCCTGGGAGCGCTCGTCCTTCTCCAGCGAGTCCACCAGCGTCTTGACCAAGCCGCTGGGGAAGATCTCGATGTCTGTCTTGTAGAGGCTCTGAAAGTCACTGAGGGCGTCCAGACGCTTCGAGCACAACGTGTTCATGAAGCCACGCAGGTAGAAGTGCCTGGACAGGAAAGGGTGGTTTGTGGTAAGACTACTTATAAATGACTGATCAAACGTATGTACAGTAGTGCTTATTATGATCATTTGGACAAACACCTAACGGGCCTCTCTGTCTCGTCTGCCAGGTGACACTCTTTGTTAATCCGCGGGGGAACACCGCCTTCGTAAACCCGGAACTCCGGCTGTGTTACGACTTCTCAATAATTGCTGGTGCTACTGTTGTACGGACGAGACGTAAAGGGGTACCTGGCCAGGAGGGCCGAGTCATCAGGAGAAATGTGGAAGATCGCTATCCCCAGCAGCTGGATCACCTCTTCATAGTAGTTCAGGACATAGTCATAGACCGTGGGATGGGGGAACTCAGGCAGCTGAAACATCTTCACAGGCTTGGGTGGGACCGTAGATGCTTTGTGTAGGCACAGACAAAAATAGTTAGTCAACTAACACAGTACTCAGCTGCCGGCTATGGGGTCATTCACGCGTTTACAGAAGTCTAGGCCTGATCATGTATGCTTTTCTTTAACCCCTTCCATTGTAAATCTTCATTATGACGGGGTAAAGTAATATCTCATGTCACCTTCATGTTATTCATTAAACTTTCAGAGGGTAAAATCGAATTCTGCATGTTAATCAGTGTAATGCTATCATTCATTGGTCCTTTCATCTGTAGGGCAGCAAAATTCTAATAACTTCCCAAGAATTTTGTAGGGTTGCAAAATTCTTATAAATTCACAGATTGTCCAGAATTCCCGATTAAGATTTCATTTTATCTTCTGCATACAATGTGAATGGTTTGGGACGGCAGGGAAGCGTAGAGGCCTATTAAAAAAAAAGGTGTTGGGCCATTAAAAAAAAGGTTGCTTTGCTCGTTCCCCAAGTTGACCAGGTGTAAAAACCATGTTGTTCTGTCCCTGAGAACAACAGCTAATGCAAATTACTACCATGCTCTTGGCTGTACATTTTGGGAAAGCTACCAGAATTTTGCCGCTGTTCTCACCACTGTTAGGGATGAGGATTTTGTTGAGGGAGGATTTTCTGAGCAGGCTAAGGGGGCGTTCCTCTCCCAGGTTGGAGAAGCTCATCCCCAGCCTCTTGGTCAGACGGTAGTCTGGGACAGTGCTGTACTTCCTGGCCATCTCCTGCATGGTGTGCCTCCTGGGGTTGTTCATCGCCTTCATCCTTTAAAAAGGACGAGAGTAGAAGATGGGTGGGATTGCAGTGAATTAGATGTTGCGGGAAGGGACATGCAGAGATAGGAAAGAGACAAGCTCACATCTGTGTTCCTGAGAAGGTGTTGACCTCCATGCGTGTAAACGCATCCATCTTCCTATTGAGGCGGTCTTTAAGGAAAGAATGAAAGATGTGCGTCTCCAAAACCTAAAACATCAGGTACACATGAACAAAAGGCCCTGAACATACTCTTCAGGGATGTAAGAGATTATACACTGATGAGCCAAAACATTATGACCACCTGCTTAATATGCAGTTGGTCCTCCGCGTGCCACCAAAAAAGCGCCGACCCGCCGAGGCATGGACTCTACAAGACCCCTGTAGGTGTCCTGCGGTATCTGGCACCAACACATTAGCAGCAGATCCTTCAGGTCCTGTAAGTTGCGAGATGGAGCCTGGATGGATCAAACTTGTTGGTCCAGCACATCCCACAGACACTCAATCGCATTGAGATCTGGGGAACTGAGGCCAGGGAAAAACCTTAAACTCTTCACTATGTTCCTCAAACCATTTCCGAAGAAAATGGGACTTATCGTACGAGGCGACCTTCATCCACTGATTCAATAGTTGGGAATAGTTGGGATAGCCTTTGTTGACCTCGTGCATTGATGAGCCTAGGGCGCCCAACACCCTGTGGTCTGTTTGTGATTTGTACCTCCTCGGACCACTGTCGGTAGGTACAGTTTCAGTATATTTATCAAATGTACCGAATAACACAGCATCATCCTGCACAATGAAATTCTTGTGACATGGCACCCGACACTACGTAGTAAGGGTTAAGAAAAATATATAAAGCAAAAAAAATAATAATCAAGCGATAATATACATAACACTGTAAAACTGGTGAAACGATTATGACCACCTGCCTAATATGCTGTTGGTCCTCCACGTTCCGCCAAAACAGTGCCAACCCACCGAGGCACAGACTCTACAAGACCCCGGTAGGTGCCCTGTGATATCTGGCACCAAGACATTAGTAGCAGATCCTTCAAGTCCTGTAAGTTGCGAGGTGGAGCCACCATGGATCGGACTTGTTGGTCCAGGTACTCACCACTGCTGACCAGGAGCACCCCACAAGTCTGGCCATTTCAGAGATGCTCTGAACCAGTTGTCTGGCCATAAAAATCTGGCCCTTGTCAAAGATGCTCAGGTCTTTACTCCTGCCCATTTCTACTGCATCCAACACGTTGACTACAAAAACTGATTGTTAGCTTACCATCTAATCTACCCAGACCTTGACATGTGCCCTAGTTAGGAGATCACCTGTAAGAGGTCATGATGTTTTGGCTCTTCAGTGTATCAACAGAATAGAACTTAAACGTTAAAACAAGGGTGGAAATTGTTGTACCTTTTTATAAAACGGTTGGTCGGCAAGCTCTCTGTTATTCAGGAACTCCTCACTGTTAAACACTCTGTGTTCATAGTTCAGGTGACTACTAACATCCCTGACGAAAGAAACAAATGCAACAGGCTATTAGTGCCTTCAAAACAACTGAAATGTAGGATCATCTTCATGCATATCACTAGATGACTTTCTCCTTAAAGGAGCCTTGAATTGTACTTGATGTTAAAATGCCCTTACTCTGAAAGTAATGATTTAGAGGTGATACCAATTATCGGTATAGATACCTATTATTGTTATAGATACCAATAACAATAAAAATTTTAAAAAAGATAATAACAACAACAACATGCTCCCAGACCCTGATAACCCCTGTTGAAAGTTAGCTGAAGTAAAAAAAAAATTACATGACAGTTTCTCTAGGTCCATAAACTTCAGAGTGTGGAACCATCTCAAATCAAGTCAAATGTTTACTGCAAATCACACAACAGCAACAAAACTCTGTTGGCTTTTCCCACTGTGGGTATCCCTTGAGGGAGAACAATCTAGACTTCACAACAGGAAATGATTGACCTAAAAATGTTGACAATTAACTCCAAGGTAATCTTCTGTATATCCCGGTTCAGGTTCTGCTGCCATCGCCTTCTCAGCATGCGCATCTCGTTTATGTCTGCTCCAGCCCCTTGGTGACACATCTTTAAATCATACTGCAACTGGAGTGTTTGCCTCCTACAGACCACCAAGATCAGCAAATGTCACTATCACACAAACAATGTTACATAAACACACAAGAATGACATTGACATTTTTCAAGTGTCTTCAGCTCTAGTGAACCCACAACCACAAAGTAGATTGTCCTACCTCTTAGTGAAACACTCTGCTGAAGCGAAGGGGATGTCCGGTATGTCCACAGTCTCGGAGCAGGAAGAAGACACTGTTCCATCATCGATATTGATCAACATCAGGTCAACTGTTTCCTGTCATTAGGGGATGAAGTCCCAAATAAACCCGCAAGTCTAAGCTTTCTTCTCCAACTTCTATGACACTTCAAATTTGATGAAGAAACAATTTCATTTCAACAAATGCAACAATATTTCAGTGCATTCAACAAATGCACTGAAATATTACCAAGGAGGCTGTATCAAAGTTAAATCAAGGTTGCGACTACAAAAGCCCTCCTACCGTAGCAACCTCCTGAAACTGGTTGAGGTGGCATCCCATGATGAAGGCGGTGGGGGCCATAGTGAAATCCAGCATTTGGTGTGACAGGATTGGTGCATACGGGTGCTGCCAGCGGAGGGGTTGGATGTACAGCAGGAAGCACTCTGCCACTAGGGTCAGGCGCGACCAATCAGCTGAGAAGAACACAATCTTCTGTTCCATCAGGATGCATGTGATGATCTGGAAAATAAGTTTATTGTCCATCAAAACAGAAATTAGTTTTGCCTGACCATTGAAATGAGTGTTGCCTAAACACTGAAATGAGTGTTGCATGACCACTGAAATGAGTGCTGCCTGACCACTGAAATGAGTGCTGCCTGACCACTGAAATGAGTGCTGCCTGACCACTGAAATTAGTGTTGACAGGCCTAATCTCTGGAGTCATAGGTAGAACAACACTGTTACGTGACGCCGACGGCAAGGCAACGTGGCCCTTGTAGTGTATCTCTTCCAATGAGCTGACTGAATTGTATGAGAACTTGACCAACACCTGACCCCAGTGACCATTCTCCTCACCTGTAAGATCTGTTCAGATGTGAAGCACAGGAAGGGGAGATGGAGGTCAAGGTCCACAGCAGGGAGGTCCTTATCCTCTCTGGGGGGAAGGACAACCATCAGAGGTCTCAGGTTGAACATCTGGGTTAAGTCACGGGTGAGGGAGAGGAAAGAGTAGAGATAAGAGAAGGAGGTACAGGAGGAGAGGACAGTTAGGAACAGAGGAATCAACCAACAATGTCAGGGTTGTTACAATACTACAGCCATACAGTGTATTAACTGGGTAATATAAAACACCTTACCACATGTAACTGCCCAGGCGGTGGAATCGGCACGAGAGACAGTTTGGCAGCAAATTCCTTCACAATCTCTTCAGACAATCCGCATGTCCTAAGCTGCACCAACAAACTACAGAAGTGTACATAAATCAACTAATTTATGAAATGGCAATTTACACTTTTGGCTGTATTGTATAATACTGTATTATATAGTATAAGATTATAATTGTATTATATAGTATTAGATGTTTCACCCTACCATGAAAGACAGTCCTTAAGTGCATTGTAGTAAGGATGCTTGGATATGACACAGATGGCATGTGCAGTGTAGAGCTTTGTGGTCTTTTTGGATGACCAGTGTCCATTCGGATAAATCACAGATCCTTCCTAAGAGGATAAAAGAGATCAACTGTGAAAGAATTGAGTCTCAAGCAGGAAGCAGCATAATGGCAAAAGTGAAATTATGAAAATACAAGGAAATGAAAAGAAGGAAATGATTGTATGTTAATGTAAAATAAAACAAAATAAGTTACCTGAAATGGCCGATAGCACTGAAGAACAACTCCATGGGTTCGGTTACCGAACACATCAGTTAAGACAAGAAAGTGAAATTGCTCTTCTTTTGGTTCATATGTTACTTGAAGCCCACCTAATTTCAGGAAATAGGTTTTATTTGTACCTCTGTATTACCTTTAGACATTTGCAAGAGAAAGCACTGGTCTATGTGTTTGAGCTGATATTGTAAAGCAGTGACTATAAAAACTGATGACTTCCAGTTTTTATTTAGGAATGACATTTAAATCTTCTCTAAAACAGCAACTATTTCCCTTCTCAGCATCACAATGTACTCTACCTGGAAAGCAGAGGTGAGACAGGGTCATGAGGTCAATGTACTCTACCTGGAAAGCAGAGGTGAGACAGGGCCATGAGGTCAATTTCTTTGGGGACGCTGACATCCTTTGTGCCAGCAGACTCCTTGTCGCTCTCGGCCCCCACAGGGTCACTGGGAGCTGACACTGGCCTCTTGTCCTTCTTGATGAAGGACTCTCTGCGCTGGACCCTGCTGAAGGTACGGTGGCCACCAGACTCGTCAGTATTGCCTTTGGTCACAAATGGAGGCACGTGGACTTGCAAGACCTCTGGGTCTAAAACAGGCATGTCTGTTGTCCCATCTACCTGCTTTAGAGACTGAACAGAACCATTCATTGTGAATGCCGTTTTTTACATTTGTGTGTCATCAAGAAGACACTTATACAGAGCATCGTATATTGGTGAGTGTACATGTAATCAAATCAAACCCACAACCCTTTGCATTGCAAGCACCATTCTCTATAGTCTGAGCTGCACAGGACCTCAATTTCCCATCAACAATGTATCTTGTCTTTTCCAGGCAGGGCTCTTACTGTAATAACTTTTCACGAAAGACATAGCTTAATAAGCACTGTCTTAAAAATACAGCCGCTGATTAACATTACCTGGCAAACATCCTTGAGTTTATCCCCAGAGGCTCCGACGACAACACATGCTTCCAGTAACTCTGAAGGAACATGGTCTGCCATCAGAACTTGGCTGTCCTCTTCTGTACAGGTTCACAGTGGTGAAATCACATTGGAATGTATGATCTGCACTTCAGAGGAGTGAAAGCAAGACAGGAAAAGAGGTTGTCCTTCAGAAACATCAAGGTCAATCTGAATGTTCAAGGATAAAATATATTTTGTCCAAATGAAATTATGTTAATTAATACAACCCCGTTTCCAAAACAGTTGGGACGCTGCGTGAAATGCAAATAAAAAACTGTGAATCTGAGAAATGTTCGTTTTATTTAACACATGCCCATTTTGAATTTGGTTTCATACAAAACCAAACTCAAATTTGGAGTTTGGTTTTGCATGACATGTGACACATCCATAACACATTAATCCCACATTCACTCTTAATCACTTCAGTTAGCCAGCTAACTAACTAGAAAGAAAACATGACATCCTACTTATTCCTCAACTGAAAGGCCTACTTGATTGACACAGCTCAGACAGTGGATCCCCATTAGGCCAACAGACCCAAAGAAAGACAGCAGCCTTCTGAGAAAAAGATGTAAACAAAGCAACTTGTGGCAACAAAGCAAAATAGGGTCGTTGATATGTGTGGGAAGGTATAAACACAAACACATTCGTTTTCAGACGTTCCCCAAAAAAAATTAAAAAGCTGAAGAGTGCCGTGTCTTGGACATGGTCATCTTGAGTAATGTAGCCTACATTCATTAAACGTTTCATTTTTGTGTTTTCATTCTTTGATACATTAAAGATGTGATGTCAGATGTGGGGCAGAATTGACTGCCCCCGACGTTAATACAAACCATTCTAAGAGACAGTAACAGTAGGCTATTGGCATGTGACCATCATATTCGAAGTTGAGTGCCGAACAGAGGCTGTTGCGAACATCATAAACGCACACCGTAAATCAAATCACTGTTCTCCTGAAAATGCCTGGGTCAAGGCTACATTTCTACCAACACGTCGATTACAGTATAATATATATATATATATATAGTTATTTGTTAAAACAGGAAGCTAGTCTTCAACTGATTTCCAAAGTAATGGTCTTCACCAACCTTTAGGTCTATCGGTGATCCACGGGAAATGGCTAACACCACTCACATTCGTCCGAATGAGTTAGCAGTCAAGAGGGAGACAACACCTCTGAACACACCAGTGAAATAGTTCATCCTTGTAAACGCTGTGTGGCTGCGGTTTGGAGCACACGCACCTCTTCCTGCTTTCAGACAAAATACAAATTCATCTGCACTGAGCAATATGGGAAGTCAACCGCTACATTTGTAAGAAAGGCAAAACCCTACGTATTATGTTTTTTTGTCTAATACATAGAAAGTACAGCTTACTGTTAATAATGTCAAGAAAACCAGTTACTTTAATGATGCCAGAGTCAGATGGCCCATTCTGTTTCGCAATTAACTTCTGCTACAGCGCCATCCATTGGGCAATTTGCATCATCGCAACGATACTTGCTGCTGTGTACCAAAGATAAATGTTAAATATTTAGAATGAACTATGCTAGCACAACTAGTTATCCCCCAATTGGTACAACATATCTTGTTAACGGGGTATGGAAACTCTGTATAGCAAATAAGGGATTACCAACTCTCAATTGTCATTTTGAAAATAAAAACATTTAATTTCTAAATATACACTGCTTAAAAAAATTAGGTGAACACTCAAATCACACATCGGGTCTCGATGAAGGAAATATAATGTAATTCTTTGAGAACAAAATTACATAACGGTCAATGAAAACCAAAATCACCAACCCACTGAGGGCTGGATTCCAACTCACATTGAAAATCAAAGTAAACAATTGAAATCACAGGCTGTTCCAACTTGTGTGAATTTCATCACAGCAACACAATGTGACTCAGTAGTGTGTGTATGGCCCCCATGTGCCTGTATGCACTCCCGACAACCTCTGGGCATGCTCCTGATGAGACGGCGAATGGTGTCCTGGGGGGGGGATCTTCTCCCAGACCTCAATTGGTTTCATGTCTGGGGAACGTGAGGGCCAGTCAATGGCATCAATGCCTTCGTCATCCAGGAACTGCCTACAACACTTTGGCCTTATGAGGCCGGGGCATTGTCCTGCACCAGGAGGAACCCAGGGCCCACTGCACCAGTGTAAGGTCTGACGTTGGGATTTCATCCCAATACCTAACAGCAGTCAGGGTATCGTTAGCTAGCATGTGGAGGTCTGTGCGACCCTCCAAGGATATGCCTCCCCAGACCATCACTGACCCACCACCAAACCGGTCATGCTGGATGATGTTGCAGGCAGCAAAACGTTCACCACGGCATCTCCAGACTCTTTCACATCTGTCACATGTGCTCAGTGTGAACCTGCTGTGAAGAGAACAGGGCACCAATGGCAGACCTGCCAATTCTGGTGTTCTCTGGCGAATGCCAATCGAGCTGCATGGTGCTGGGCTGTGAGCACAGGTCCCACTAGAGGACGTTGGGCCATCATGCCTTGCTTAATGGAGTCTGTTTCTGACAGTTTGGTCAGAAACATGCAAACCATTAGCCCGCTGGAGGTCATTTTGTAGGGCTCTGGCAGGGCTTCTCTTGTTCCTCCTCCCACAAAGGAGCAGATACCGGTCCTGCTGCTGGGTTCATGCCCTTCTACGGCCCTGTCCAGCTCTCCTTGTGTAAATACCCATCTCCTGGTATCTCCTCCATGCCCAAGACTGTACTGGGAGACACAGCAAACCTCCTTGCAACGGCACGTATGGATGTGCCATCCTGGAGGAGCTGGACTACCTGTGCAACCTGAATGGGCTGCAGGTACCGCCTCATGCTTCCAGTAGGACACTAGCAAAATGGAAAAATAAAGAATCAGTCAGGAAGGATAAGGAGAGAGCAATTGTGTGGCCACCACCTGCAAAACCATTCCCTTTTTGGGGGTTGTCTTGCTGTTGCCTCTCCAGTGCACCTGTTGTCACTTTAATTTGCACCAAAACAGGTGACATTGATTTACAATCACTTATGCTTCCTAACTGAACAGATTGATATCCCTGAAGTTTAACTGACTTGGTGTTATAATGTGATGATTGTGTTCCCTTACTTTTTTTGAGCAGTGTTTTTTTGGTTGCATTTTAGGATACATTTTAGGACGCAGCTGTATCAACCAATTTGTTTAGTCATTTTTACATATTTACAAATTAAAACTATTCACAGCCAATTAGACATTTCTGTTACCTATTATAGCCAACAATAAGTACACTGTCATGCCAGTGGCTGGGTCGTCATTGCAAATGAGAGATGGTTCTCAGTCAGCTTACCTGGTAAAATAAAGATCACATATTAGTAAGACGTACCAGAAAAATACATCTTAATTTTTTTCTACAGCCAGCAACTATATTTATATTACGCTCCTTTTACCCAGAGCCCATAAGGTTCAAGTCAACATGTGTACACTACATAGGGAATAGGGTGACACTTAATGAAGAAATAACACAACATATACACACTGAGACATTAAAAAGGCACACTCATACATCTTGTGCTATAGTTCTTGCATTTATTGAGACAAGTGCTTTAGTGCAGCTTTGTCAGCTGTTCGGTGTAAAAATCAATACGGATTATTGCATGTTATCCAGATGACTTAGAACCCAGGCCGGACAATTACTGTAGCTTGCTACAGTAACCGTTACAGTAAATACTGCAGGTGTTCAACACTGAATGGGAACAAAGACATTGCATGGACCTAAGTCACTTGTCTAATACCGGTTGTCGTACCAACTACAGGATCCTTCCATCCTTCAATTATTATAAAAGAATCCCTTTAAAAACATTCATACAATGTGTTAGCATCCAGCATTTGATTATTTTAAACATTCCAAGTGTTGTAAACAGACAGCTATATGTAGGCCACTTAACCCAAAGATGAGCTACATTAGGAACCTCCTGAATACTTCTCAGTACATTTGGCAAGTTCTCCTCATGGAGATTTGGTGCTGGTCCACTGAATACTAGGAATAGGTGAAACCTGGACTGATGCAGCCATTTTGAGCTTTTTATACCCCTGAGTGATGTCATGATGTGTCCATAGCTAAAAATTAGGGAACATAAAGGAGTTCCCCATCTTGTTTCAGACTCTCTGTGGTTGCAGCATATTTAGTGAAGTCAATGGCACAGTCTGAAAAAGAGGCTTCTAGCAGTCTGTCTGGAGAAATTGTCTGATCGAAAAAAAAAAGAAAATTGATCCAAGACTTTTTATACAATCACAAAATAAATCAATGAAACATGTTTTCAATGTAAACATGAAGTGGAAATATTCACGTTTAGTCAAAAAAAAAGAAAAAATAACAGTTGTCTACAGTAGTTCCAAGTCACATTAATGTAAAGAAATCAGCGTGTAATCCAAGCATTATAGTATATGGTCATGAAGTGGCTACTTATCTGATTTTACCTCCTAGAGGCCTTTAAAACTTTGAATTAGTCCAAAATGGCACCCTATTCTTTATTCAACTCACTACCTTCCACCAGAACCTTATAGGTCCTTCATAAAGATAGTGCACTTCAAAAGGGAATAGGTTACCATTCGGGACAGTGACATAAACATTAGTACCCCACAAGGAAAATAAGCAAATTAAAACAAGACATCCATCTGCACCACGGCCATATCTGTCCATTTTAAGAATTGCACAACAATCAGTTCAACTGAACCAGCCATCCCAACTGCACTGATGTGTTTCGTGGGTGTCAGCGTTTGGCCACAGTCTCACACATTACTCATCTTTCCAATCAGATATCAGTGTAGATGCAAGAAAGGACACAAAGGGTGATTATTGCGATGCCACAATCCCCCCCCCCCCCCTCTGTTAAATTATGGACTAATATTCTGGCCTCCTGCTACAGCCTGTGGACATCAGTTTGAGCCGACTTCTGGCCCCTGCGTAACAGTACCACCGGTGCCTGGTTCAGACGCCAACAGGTTGTTAGGCTTCTCTCCAACCGTCCCCTCCTTCCCGCCCTGAGTAGGGGTCAGGGTGGTGGAGTCTGGATAGATGACCAGGAAGGCAGAGGTGAGGAAGCCCAGGAAGGAGCCTCCAGATGCCACCATGGGGATGACCTGGACACTGCCCACCGCGTCCACCACCGCGCTCAACGCAGACGCCACCAAGATCTGGGCGATGTACACCTGGCACGAGAGGATGGCGCAGTCGATGCCGAAGCCTCGCCGCGAGTTCCCCGGACTGTGGTGGATGTACTAGGGGTAATAACGGAGAGGATGACACTAGTTTGCTTGGTAATCCGTAGAACCCAACCTCATCAACTATCATCCAATATATAGACAATATAGCAACACTGGTTTTGCCTCAGATGAACCCTAGTCCGTGAATAAATAACATTTCTTAACACAGATTCTCCAACCGCATGTTAGTTCAGGAAGTGGCGCTAAATTCAAGTCGTCATTACTACCAATTTGGAGGGCGTGCAGACCTGCTTTTTCTCACAGTACTGCCTGACAAGTTGTATTGTACTAACTAATGACACAGTTCCATTAACCTCTCCAGCCAGTCACCGACCTGCTTGTTCTCATGGTACTGGCCCAGCAGGGCGTAGGGGCAGTAGGAGATGCTCATGGAGATGACGCCCATGGTGCTGATCATCACCATTGCAACGTAGACGTTGGGGAAGATTGCCATGACAGCCGTTCCCACAGAGAAGCCCAGCGTACCCAGGATGTAGATGACCCTAATGCTCAGGTCGTAGTTGTCCAGGTACTTCTGCAGCACAGCTGTCATCAAGCACAACAGACTGAGCATTATTGAGTTGGCAACACCGAGTTGCACTAAGTAGCACCAACCATTTCACTTTCCTAGGTGTCAGGTCTTTTATTCTTTGTTGTAACGCTGTGCTGTATTCACAGATCTGGGTCACTGTTGAGGCAGGCGAGTAGGATGGAATTCCTACTGGACCAGCTGATATTCTGCCAGACTGTGTAAAACTAAGATGCTAGACGGTGCAAATCTGTGTCACCACCTTTGAAAAGACATTTTACACACCAGCATCTTAGTTTAGCACAATTTCCACAAGTCCAGACTGAGAAACCTCTGGCTTGGCTGTTAATACTGTATGCTTGGTGAGTACTTCTTATGTACCTGAGCAGACTGCTGCTGTAGCAGCGTAGACAACCAGGCCCCAGCAGCCCATCTGGACCCCTTTATGGTAGTTCTGTAGCTCAGTGGAGTTGGCAGGAGCCTACATGAACAAGGCATGGAATTCATTAAGTCAACAAAGTGCCGAAGCAACGGACCACCACATCCTCACTAATGAACCAGCAAGTCTTATTTAATCTACACAGGACAAAATAAAGAAAGAATTTTGAGCCTTTTTTTCTATTAGTGATCCTCTAAGTGTTAAGAGAATTAGTAAGACCCAGAGAAAAGGAATAGCGACACAGAAATGGAACATGGACAGAGTATTAATAAGTAGAGGAAAGATAGACAACTAGAGGACAGGGCAATGAACTTAGCTAAGAAACAGTTGATTGGAGGGAGGACTGGAGACAACGACGGCCCTTACTGTGGGGTCTCCAGCATAGATGACCTGGCCCATGAAGTCCGTGTAGAAGACGGCCTCTGCGATGATGGAGAACCAGGTGAGAAGGTGGCAGATGCAGAGCCTCATCAGCTGGGGAGGCATCTTCAGCATGGACAGCCAGAGCAGTTTGACCGTCGTGCCCTCCTCGTCCCCGTCCTCGCTCTCCAAGTCCTCGCTGGACAGCGTGGTGCCGCTCTGCTGCAGAGCCCTCCTCTCGTGCCGCCGCTGCATGTGATCGTAGATGTCGTTCAAGCTCCGCGAGGCCTTGACCACGAGGTTGGCGCCTGCCGCGTTGCCCATGGTGTTTCTGCGATGGCGGAAGCGTGCCGCACCCACTCGGCCGTAGTAGGAGAAGGTGAATGAGGGCTGGCGGTAGAAGGTGTGGGGAAAACGGCGTGCTCCGCTCGCCGCGCTGGTGTTAGACGGCCTTAGGCCCGGCATAAAGCCCTGGCTGTTGGGCCCATGGGCCGTGTGCTTAGAGAGGACACCCATGGCCCCGGAAGCCCCGTTCAGACCCTTCGGCCCCTGGCTGGCCTGGGTGTGGAGAAACATCTCCCCGCTGTTGTAAAGGTAGGACTCCTGGAGGAACAGGGGAAGCTTGCCGTCTGCCTGGGGCCGGTAGGGGACCTCCTGGTCCCAGACGCCCGATCCACTGTAGTGTCTCATAGGGGTCCCTGGGTAGAAGTCCTGGGGGTAGTCCTGAAAGTCCTGGAAGATGGAGGGCTCAATGTCAGTCAGGAAATGCCCATCTTGGTCGAGGTCTGAGTCCAGCTGGATGGTGGCATCAGGCATGGCCAGCACTGAGTCACTCTTACTCCTCGCCCTTTCTACATTGATGAAGACCTCCTTCTCTGACTGTGTGTCCATGCAAGCCTCGAAGGAATCCTCCTCTCCTATAGGGTCCAGCAGAGGTATACTACGAAGCCCTGCAAGGCCCCCATTCAGTTTCCCTGAGGAGGTCGTCAGACTGGGGGTCTCTTCCTCTCCCTGATCGTCCCCACGAGCCTCAAAACTCTCCTCCTTAATACTGAACATATGAAGAATAACAGATACTGTGAAGATGACAGCAGCAAAGACAAAGAGGATCTGTTCCTGGGACTTGAACGCTGTGCCCAAGATGGTGCTGGTCCAGTCCAAGCCCCCCAGCATGTAGCCAACCGCTCCCCCCAGTCCTGCAAAAGAAAAAAAAAAGAAAAAACACAGTAGCAAAACATTAGCTTATCGACTAAATGGTGAATCTCTGAAATGCCTCAAATGATAAAACCAGTTCAAGTACATTTCTTTATCTTCCCCAGGATATTATAAAAGGAGCCACCATGACCATGAATGTGAATATTGTATTATGGAAGCCCTCAGTGACCATAAAATCCACAGACGTAGTGATATTGATTGACAATCGAACATACACACCAATTCCAAAGTCCTCAGCCACACTCGCAAAAGGAAAAGGAGAAAGGCTTCTGCAGCATGTGACTGAAAAACGCTCACCAGAATGAAGAGGGGAAAAAAGCAAACAATACAGAGGCTAAACTGCAAGGTCAACCCACCAGTTGGCCTCAAAAACACGATGGCCAGGTTACAGTTACAAAAGTATCTAAAAGAGTCTGCAGACTTCTGGAAGAAGATATTGTGGACAGATTAGACAATGATTGACACACAACGGCCCTCAAATGTTAACCTCAAGGTAACCGTTTGATTTGAAATAGAAACTTTTGGAGAACAGAGCGAAAAACATTTTTTTAAACGCATACTGTTACAATATTTATTGGGAGAGCACAGTATGGGTCAGGTCTATTTTATTGCAGTCACACTGCTCAACTATTATGGGGCCCATATGTATTAAGTCTGTAGGGGTGATGGATAGGGGGGACCTGATCCTAGCTCATGTAATCTAATCTTCCTTGAGATGATTTCAAAGACTGCCCCCTACATCAGCACTCCCGGACTACTCATTCGGCCTCAAAATATGTGTAGAAATATCTAATGCCTCAGGAGCCGACTGCAAAAAAATACAACCGGGAACAATGCCCAGTGCTACTAGGCCGACTTACCAGCAGAGAAGGCGTGGATGTTTAGGGCCATGTCCTGCTCCTCCGTGTCAGCCACGTCCAGCAGGTACGCCCTGATGGGTCCCTCTGAGGCGTCTGCACTGAAGTCCAGCAGCACCACACCCACTACAGTCAGCACTATCCCTATGGGCTGACTGTTGGGAATGTCCCCGAGGGCCAAACCTGTACCACGCATTACTTATTAATAATAATTATTGTAATAACAGCAATTAATTAGGCATGTGACAGAATGGAATTCAAAAGAGAAAAGGGACAGATGAGAGAAAATGTCCATTTAGGAGAAAGGAGCAGCCCCGTGCTACAGCAAGATGCTCTCGGACGATGAGACAGTCAGTTGAGAGTGCTACTGTGTTCTCTGGGGTGATCCATGTCTCTGTCAGGGCCGAAAAAAAGTGTTGGGACTGAAGGGAGATCATCTTAGCCTTTTTGACCATAGATTGGCAGTTCCAAGGACTGCCGGTGACAGAGACTACTATGTGGGTTGTGCACGAAGGGAAGTATGAAAGTATGCTACTACAATCTCAACGTGCCTTTACACGTGTAGAACGCTATGGTAACCACTGACCTGTGCAGCTGCAAGAGGGAATGTGAAATTCAGTTTTCTACCCTGTAAATATTGGATAGGACATTTTTAATTTGAAAAGAAAAGGCTTAATGTGTAGATCTTTATGTTTATGGAGTGCAATGCGCTGAATGTAACCTAGATTAATCCTCGGACTGAGCAGTAAAATAGCTTTTGAAATGTGAGATGCTTCTGAACTGACTTTTATAACAGTCATAAACCAACAGGACATAGGAAGCTGACATGATTTCTCAACAAGGTCACCTTCTCAGAAATGCCCAGCAAAGGTAGTAAAAATATACTACATGAAAAGGGCGTTTAACTGATGACTGGTCCTAGACCTATACTGAATGGGTGGGGGAAACATCATCTAGACAACTTTATCTGAAAATATTCAAAATGCATGTGATTTTATGTTTAACCTGAACAAGTGTAGTCTATACAGGATTCATACTTACTGTATGCTGGCAAGCCAAATTCAAAGAATTAAGGACTTTTTCAATCACCACATTTATTTCAATGACAAGGCAGCTACTATTGCTTAAAGGGCTTTTCAATGACCTTTGGATAATCAGATTTTTATAGTAGGAAAATTCATTACACAATGACTAAATTGTGTGTTGCAAATATTCAACCAAGACTTTGAAACCCTAGTTTGCATAACCATAATTTTGTTGGCATCTACAAGTAGACATATCTTAAGTAGAATTATCTACCAAAGATTTTCATACCCCGTCAGCCTTTGACGGGCTGTTCCACTTAACCAACCTTTAAAAAGCTGCGCTCAGGACAACTCAATCAAGGCATGCAGCTCCCGTGTGATAAATAATCAACACAATTAACAACTTCAGCAATTGATTTGTTTTCAGTCAATTCTATAATCTTAACAGTACCCTTATTACACTATTTATTCTCCCTGGCCAAAGCAGGCCACTGACAGGAATGATCAACTGGGCCAGAGGATTTCCAAAACCTCCCTGGGCCCTCAGGCACTTTCCACGTCAAGCCCCGAACCCAGTATCTCCCAAAAAAAGTTATGTACAGACAGATTCAGGTTTACCTATGAGGGACCCATTGAGGAAAAGAGACACTCCCAGTAACACCCCCACACAGAGTGCCAAGATGAAGGGCCTTCTGCGGCCCCATTTGAGGGTGCAACGGTCACTGGCTGAGCCAATGAGAGGGGTGAGGATCAGACCAAGAATAGGGCTCAGGAACCACGTCAGACTGTAGTACTGCTCTGGAAGACCTGCGAAGAGAACGACAACACGTTAGCGCATTCAGTCAACATGCTTAAGGATTTCGGCCGTGCTTAAGGATGACCCATTACATTATGTGACTTAATTCAATGATCTTGTTTTGTCCACGCAAAGTTCGTCAGATGTCGAAAATAATTTTTGCTCCATTAAGTTCAGACGAAAAATATATATATTTCAGCATTTCACAGCCAAAGAATCTTTCCTAATGCTTTGTTAACTTCCAGTCCCGACACTTACGTGGGCTTAACACTAGCCTATAATCATTTTCGCTGTATTAAGAAAGGTACAGCTGCTGCTCCTCTTCAGCTCCTGGACGTTGTAGGGACTGAAGGGCTGTGACCTCAACCTTTTTGACAACAGACCGGCAGTTCCAAAGGCTGATGAAGACTATGGTATAACACATTTAACGGCAATCTACAACACATTCCTTTGTGTAGAATGCTACAGTCCAGAACCGGGCTACTGCAAACACTGCACAGTATGCCTGCAAAGGGGCATGTGCAATTTAGTGTCCAATGCCTATTGAAATGCGAGTGTCTTCTGTACTGACTTTCGTAACTCTCATAAACCACGAAGACATGAGAATCTGAGATGTTTTCACAACAATTTACAAGGTCACCTCCTTAAATAAATATCAAGAAAAGGTGGTTAAACGTGGGCTACATGACAAGGGCCTTCAATGGATGGCTGGGCATGGACCAATACTGATGGAAACCTTGGGAAATGTCTGCAGTACAAACTTATATTTGCAAGAATTTTCTAACATTAAAAATTACATTTCTGTGGCCTGGTGTGTTCCAACACGATATACCACTGCCTCTAGGTCACATACTGCTGAGCACGGGTACTAATCCAGCATACCGCTTTTCCCCAATGACTGTCCAATAAAGCATTCAAACATCTGAAAAAATATCCTGTTCCAGAAAGTCTGGAAGTTCCCATGCTTTCTAATACTAGATCATACTAAGCTCAAACGTTCAACATGTGTACATCTACAATGTCTGTGAATTAAATGGAATGGGAGGTACTTCCATATGTTACAACTAAATACTTCCCAGCGGGAAAACAGGCTGACTGAAATGTGCCGACTCACGCATTCCCACCATACCTACCAAAATTGTACAAGTCATTGTTATTTTCTGCATTGGTGGCAAACCTGGCGATGGCCCTTGTTCACCCTGCTGCTTATGCCTAGTGTGCAGTTAGTTAACACAGCCCCATGGTCACAGCCTTTTACAATGCAGTAAACATAAAATTAGCCTTAATTAAACAGAGCTGCCCAATCCTGTTCTTAGACATCTACTGTCCTGTAGGTTCTCTCTCCAACTCTAATTTAGCACACCTGATTCTTATAACTAGATGGATGAAAAGCTAAATCAGGTTAGTCACAAATGGGGTTGAAGGGAAAACCCACAGGACAGTAGATCTCCAGGAACAGGTTTGGCCAGCCCTGGCCTAAAACATACCAACCCCAATCATTGACTAAACCCGTTCTGTTATACCTACCTATCTGCAACAACACTGGTGTGACTAGGGCTGTCTCCATGGCATAACAGAATTCCCGTCCAAACATGACGCTTCCGTGCATGACCCACTGGCGCAGGGGGATTCGGCCCCTGCCAGCGCACTCGCCCAGAGACCCATCAGGAGTCTCCACGTCTGTATCACTGCTCAGCTTTTTCACTGGAGTCCTCACATCCTGACAAGGCAATGAAGCATCCAAGACAGCTTTCTGAGAGATCATGGTCACTGGCCCACACAAGAGAGAACACTGCTCCCCTAAAGCCTTGGTGTAGTTTACTGTCCTGTCCACCGTGGATGCAACGGTAGATTCCCTTTATATTCAACCAGAGGACCTTGAGAGGACGTCCTACAAAAAAGCAACACTATAGACTCAGGGAAAATCCTGTTTTTCCTTTAGTTCTTTCAAAGCACTTTTGACAGCAATTCATAAGGTTGCGTGGCAACATACAGCTTTTTAAGAGACTCGCTCTCTTCACCCCTGCGTGATGTACTGATTACAAATCCATATAGAGTGCCATTCCGACAGAACACCTTTCATGATATCTGTAGAGGGCAGTCTGAGGAGCATTAGTGGGTGGAAAAGACAGGGGGCAGTTGATGTGGATGCTGTTCCTCTGTAGAGCCCCATGTGAGTGACTTGTTAACCTGTAGAAAACAGACACATTGAAACTCAATAGGTTAACCAGGAAATACATAATCCACAGACAGTAATCCATGTATAACAAATACACCTATACACATTTGATTACTGATACTGGATTGGCAATTTGAGGCATGTCATTTGTTTTGACGTATATTAAATACAGTGTGATAGTCAGTACAGAGAAGTACAACGAAATAAAACAATCTGCACTAGGCTAGCTATTTAGTCTGCAATTATAGTCTACATCCACAGAGGAATTCCAAACGCTTTGGCTTTACGCTCAAACATTACTTTCAGTTTTGGCTTTACGCTCAAACATTACTTGCATTTCAACCTTGTTTAGCATGTAGTCAGTTTCCATCAGTTTCAAATTTGACTTTTATTTTGAAGGCGAAAAGCGTATTCCACTATTTTGGTCAAATTAATGTTAATCACAGCACAAAGGTTGTTGAAGATTTTATTGAATTTGTAGACTTATCCGGAAAGTGTGAGAGCTTTCATCGTAAAATAACTAGCTAGTTTGGTCAACCATACATTTTCCTCATTGAGTACAGTACATAAGCCTATTGACAAGTCAGTGCATACTGGTCTGTTAACGTTATTTTTATAAAACGGTCGAGTATTTCCAATATTTCTATATCGTTGGGCTACCTAGCTAACCCTGTTATGGAGAAAGCTAAAACTTGTACGAAACTTGTTCTTGAAATAGAACATTTATTTGAACTTATGAGAAGCACCACCCACAAATCAACATTAGTCTAGCCTAGTGACGTATTGTACAGTACGTTACGATATACAAAGTAGTAAAAAAAACGTGTTCTGAACAGTACAGTGTCCTGTTGCGACATTTTTTTTTTTACTGAAAACGTTAACATTACTAAGTCACTTCGGATGCTCACTGGCTGGTAGTTTTAACACCAACGAGAAAGAATGTTCATCCATAACGTACTACATTAGTATCCGGCTAGCTAATCTGCCTTCTAGTAGCTACAGCACCTAGCCAAGTTTGCAAGCTTCACTGTTCACGTAATCTAGATACAGTTAGCTTCCTTGGTCTTCAACGTAAATCACGTAGCGGTGCTAGCTATGCTACCAAACGTACAACGGGCTCAGCTAGCTAGTGGCAGTCCGTGACTGGCAAAAGTCAGCTAGCTCTAACTTCAGCTATCTGGGTACATGTAAAAGCTTCATCTATTAGCCTATCTGGTAACGCCAAAACCCGCAATAATATCGCATCTAATTATAGTACTGTGTAGCCAGCAAAAGTGTTAGTTGAACGCTACAGTAATTAAAAATGACACCTGCCAGGTGTGTGGGGTATTCCCATCATCACTCAGATGTTCGCTTAGTTGCTCTTTTATGAATTTGTTAATGTAGAGATTACAGTCAGTAGCTAATGCTATTCCGTAAACCCACCTGGCTAGGCAGCTCTAGCTACAGATTTCAGATAAAAAAACGTTAATCGAGCATACCTGATTACTTTTTCCAATGAAGTAAATCTTCAAGTTACTTCCTTCGTCGTCCTTGTGCCTCGTCTTCCTAGTTTTTTTCAACACGTTTATGCCCAGTCCAATGCCCTAATGCATTTCCCAATCTCATTTCATTGCCACAGCACTTACTGCACTGACATCACTAACATCGATGACCAACCGCAGTGATTATTAACAAGGCAAGCTTGGATGCTTTTCGACATACGTAACAAAATTCAGTGTAACATACATTTCCTATTATGTTGAATAAACATGACTTATGTAATAAAACTACAATAAAAACATGTGAAATCTATATTTTGTACGTTTTATTCTTTAACATGCTTTGGATAGTTGGTTGGGTAATTTTTGTAATGCACTCACCAGCCACTTCATTGGGTTCACCTATCTATCGGTAAGACCCCCTTTTGCTCCATCCACTTAGGTTCCACGGATTGTGCATTCAGAGATCCCCATATGCCCACCACCTTGTTGTTTTTGCCCACTGACATGCCTTTCACTGGATGTGTTTTGATTTAGCGCAACATTTTTTGTAAACTTGATAGAGTGTAATGTGTGAAAATCCCAGGTGGTCAGTTGTTTCTGAGATGCTGGAATCACCACATCTGGCACCAACAAACATGCCATGCTCTAAGTCCCTTATATCACAAGTGTTGCCCATTCTAATGTTTGGTCAAACAACAACTAAACCTCTTGACCATGTCTGCATGCTTTAGATATAACAAGTTGCAGCCACATGATTCCCTATCAGGCTATTTGCAGAGCAGGTGTACCTAATAAAGTGACTATAAGTGTACTGTGAGGTTTGCATAAATCCATTTTCAGAGCTGAGGAGGCTGAAGAGAATATCTTGTGACAAACATTTCACACGTACAGTAAGAAGCTGTTTCTTAGAAATACTAATTTTGTTTCCAACACAATCCATTAGAACATTAGGCTACTGTTGGCTATTTTGTCTGCGGTCTAAAATATATGGGACAGGATAAAAGAAGTAAAAAAAAAAACCTCCTCAAATTATAATTGTAAAAATATACAGTAAAAAATATACAGGAGCAACTGGTATAGGATAATTTTAATCATGTATTTGATACTCTTATATCCATAGCAACATACTGGTGCAATCAGGATTAAGTAGACCCTCAGATTTAAATCAGCAACCTTTCACTTACTGGCCAAGCTGCACAAACCTGACTATCAGCCACCACAACTATTTTCCTACCATTATTTCAGTTAACATTTTCACACATATCTTGGTTCGGATTAGAAAGCTGCATTGTGGCCTAACATTTAGGCAAAATGTACGCCTTTCTCCGAAACACCACACAGTCCATTCCATAATTTGTGGTTTCCTTCACTGGGGAGATGAGGACAGAACGTTCATCATTATCACATTGTGAGCAATAGCTGTGACAGTCCCTGAGCCCTTGGAGCTTTTCTGCATGCTGATGACGTCCCCGCTGGTCTGCTCAACCTCCTCCTTTCGGAAGAAGCTCCTCATCGTGGACTGAAAGTTGTTGGTGACGAAGCAGTAGACGATGGGGTCCATGCAGCTGTTCAAACTGCTGAGTGTGACGGTGACGTGGTAGAGAATGACCTGGTGAGGCATGTCCGGGTAGAAATACACCAGCACCTGACGCACGTGGAACGGCGTGAAGCAGACAGTGAAGATGACCAGGACCGTGGTGAGCAGTTGCACTGCCCGCATGCGTCTCTCTCTGCTCTGTTGCATCAGACTGGAGTGGGACAGGGCACACATGATGCGCACTGTGAACACCACGATGACCACCAAGGGCAGGAAGAACTCGAAGACGGTGAGGGCAACAAGCTTGGAGATGCAGCAACCCGCGTGCCTGAAGGCCGTGGTGAGGAAGGAATAGGTGACCACGATAGCGAACAGCCAGATTAGTACACACACTCCCTTGGCCACAGCAGGGTTCCTCCACTTCCTAGAGGCCTCCACTTGTACTATCGCCAGGTACCTGTCCACGCATATACTGGTGAGGAAGAGGATGCTGCAGTACATATTAACGAAGTAGCTAAATATATGCACGTAGGAGCAGTTGAGGCACTTGCCCCCGCTGTAGTAGAGGATGATTCGCGTGGGCAGCGACAGGTTCACCAGTAGATCTGTGACAGCCAGGTTGACGGTGTAGATGACAGAGGTGGTCTTGGGCTTGGTGCGGAAGCAGAAGACATACAGGGCCAGGGTGTTGAGGACCATGCCCACCATGAATATAACCGTGTTGACCGCCACCAGGGCAATCCACAGGCTGTAGAAGTCGTTGTAGAGACCCTCGTCCAGGTGGGCCAGGCGGTGCATGTATGGCTCCTGGCTCAACGTGGAGGTGTTGCCAGTCGAGGTGAACGTGGGCATCAGTGCTGACGTGAAGTTATACAGTGGCATTGAGGTATTAAGCTCCATGGTTCTGTAGTTGGCCGGCGGCCTGAAAAATAATTGAGAAGATGATGAGATATTCGTCTGGATTTAGCAGATGAACAAAAATCCCAGTAGGCCTAGACTGACGTATATTCTGTACCATATTTTAAAAATTAGGCGAAACATTATGGGAATTCTAATCACAATGCTGTAATAGTATTTAGATTGAGTGTTCTCTAAAGACTAAATTCTGTATCAACAATACATAATGAATAAATATCAACTCCCAACAGACACAATTAGCTTCCAAATGTTGTTGTTGTATTTCTTACAGGATCCAAATAAACATTGTAACTTGATACTGGATGGGAACTGTCTGTAAGACATTAGCCCCACTGGATTATGCAGAAGTTAGTGTATGCAGTGACATTCTTAATCCCAAATGGCACCCTATATCCTATATGCTGCACAGCCTTTGACATATCAGGAACTGAGATTGCTTGAGAATCTGGTGCCTCATGGGAACAGGCATCTTCTGTTATTTAAAAACTTCTTCCCCTTTGACCTGGTCTGAGGACTCTAGCCACCAATGTCATGACGTCTCCGCTCTCCACTGCCGCTGTGGTACAGGCAACATGTTTGTTTCCGTTGGTATCGACCCAAACTCGGGTTATTCAAGCATTTGTGCTATTCTAGTCTATTTTCAAGTGTTTATTTACAAAAATTAAAATCCGTTCATTTTCTCAGCCATGGGAATCAGATGCGGCTGCAATTTTGAAGATGGAATTTTAGACTGAAGAACAAGACTGAAAAATAAGTGGCAACATAATATGGCAGCATATATGGCAGCATATACAGATGCAGCAGAGGTTCAAATCTGTCCTACAGCTAGTTCAGCAAACCCCTTCCCAGTAAATATCAACTTTTGTATGGCAGCTGTAGCCTGCATGTGAGTGAGAAATTATTCATATTATTATACTGGCAAAGTTTTCCATCAAAGTCCACTGGCACAGAGAGCATTATATAGTTAAACAGAATGTTTAATGTTGGTACAAGCAGTGTGACTATAGCATTTTCTTCCGCATTTCAGCCATTTCATTTCAGCCTGCATTTAGATTCAGACCTTACGAAAGCAACCAATGTAGAATTATGTAATTAACCCGTCCCTTAAAGCCACAGCATAAATAATATGAATTAACATTACCTTTAAACAACATTTATTTCTAACTAACCATGGCAAGGTGAAAAATGCTAGATAAAATGAGGGATATTCTACAATAGATAATTATTGTATTTGTGGACTAAATACGGCATGAGAGGTTGTGGTATATTGCCAAAACACCACAACTAGACTAAGGGTGAATCAGATTTCAGGGCTTCAACCACCCGATAATGAAAGAAAAAAAAATTGTAGACAATCAGCTGTCTTCCGTGTGTTCTGTGAAGAGCAGCTCAGTCTTAGCTTGTATAACACTTAGTGTATTTGGACTCTGTATCCTAAAATACCAAAAGTACAATCCCCTTTCTACAGCCTGTGATTAACCATATTAGGGAATAATATTGGAGAGAGATGGGCATAGTGTGAAGATCTTGGGAAAGTGAACTGAGTGGAAAAGAACAGGAATAGTTACGGTTACAGACCAATCCTGTTTCTTTCTGTCAACTGAGGGCACTGTCAATGACTGATCAGGCATCTGGAATTATTTCAATAAATTATTTCCAGCTATATAATGCATCATAGTGAGTTAATGTTGAACTGCTGAATATTTATAGAAGAAAAATGTAAAACAACCAGGCTAATGAGTGTAACATGCTTGGTTGAGGGAATAATTAAACGAATAATGTCATTTATCAAAAGCAATGAGAGCAATGTGGCCAGTGACCACGGCTGCCTAAAGCGAATTGTAAAAGACTGAAAAATAAATGGGAATGAATGACTGTTTTCATTGCAATATCTTTGCGTATTATTTAGTTCACAAGAGCAAGTTAATCATCATTAGTAGGAGCGTTTGTCAGAGAGGGTGTAATTTACAGGAAATGTGATATTAAATGGCTCTCTGTTGAGATTACAGAGATAAATGGTTTCTTGCTCTACCAATTACAGCCCATTCATTCACAAACTTCTTCTGACAATTATCTCATACTGTGCTTCCTCAGCAACAACTCTTGGGATAATGCACCACAAATGTAATAGACAAACACTGATTTATTATTGCTAGGGGTGACTGTGGACAATCGTACACAGTTTTACACTATTGCTCAGAGACAACTTAAACTCAGCTACTCATTTCTTTACATAATAAACTAGCCATAATCACAATATGAATAGTCATTATACTGATATTAATATCAGATAACAACATTGTAATCTGCAAAGTAGGAGAATATTTCATTATTATATAATGAAATAACTGTGTTCAAATGTAACATAAATAATATATATTAAATTAAATTAACTGCATTTAAAAATATTCATGGTTATGAATTATCGTATTATCATCATGTAAGGATTTTGGAAATAATATTACACTTTCTATGTGTCTACCCAATAATTAAAACCCGTATTTGTTCCTCTTAATCATCTGATGGTGCCTGAACTATCTGTTCACAATTTATTTGGCACACTAAAGGACCCCAAGGCTATTTAAAGTCAGTGTTCAAACAAATAATGCATGATTATATTTCATCTGCTTTCCTTGTTACTGTTAGGAGAAATTCAAGGTGTTACAATTATCCGCATCTCCCCTGCTTAAAAAACGAAACATTGGTAAAGTAGAAAAAATACTTTATGGAGTGCTGATTTCCCCACAGTGAAACCAACAGGTCCACATGCTGTGCCGTTCTGACTGCACCATAGAGCTATAGAGATGTTTACCAACAATGACAGACAAGGATAGGAAGGACTATGTTGGTGATTGTATGAGATTAACGTTGGCATTTCAACAGGTTTTGTTTAAATCCCTGAAAGCGACAGCAGACTTATGTACAGTCTAGTTCAGTCTGGGATCCCAACAGACCATTAAAACCTCGTACAAATAAATAGCTCAGTTTGAGTTCTGAACGTGTCATTTTTATAGGCAGGATGTACGTTCACGTGGTTGAGATCCCGCAATATAGTCTAATCTACATAAATGTAGTAAGCCTCTAACTATTTTCATTAATGTCAGTGTCCGGTAGAATTTATATATTCATGAATGACATTCATTAAGTAAGGCATCAGCTTATAAATGGAATCTCTGTGTTGCGTACATCCATCATCCAATTTTAAACTGCTTTCAGTATTGCACAGGCATGTCTCAGAAAGTCTCTTACCACATGTATTCCAATAATGCATTACAAGAAAACATCATTACCTACCTCTACACCAAGGGAAGCGTGAGAAGCTCAATAAGTCTGTTGGCCAGTCTGAGGGGACGTCTTGGTCCAATTGAGGTTAATGGAAAGACCAGGGCCTTCCCAGTACAGTAGCTGACTGCCCCTACAGCTTCTGAGTTTATAACCCTGCTATATTAAAACCTAATTTCACTGTTTACCTCTGGTCCTCTGCTTCTCTGCGTACGGCTGGGCTCTCTTATTCTTCCCATATCTAAACATTTATAATGAAACCCAACAGTACTGTCTCTCTGTTTCTCAGCCTCCCTGTCTGCTCTTCCGCTCAGCATCACACTAACTAATCATATCCGCGGGCCCTAGGCTGGAAATTTAGAAAGGAAGACTTCCTGGGTTTACATGAACTGTGACATCACTTAGAGAGATTCGCTCTACCACTGTCTGTGACACACTTTATCACACTTTTTTACATTTACAGTTCACTAATTTAAATGAAGGCCTATAGGGATTGAAAGTAATGCACCATATAGAAAGCACAGCATATACAGCCTCCTGAATCATCCTAGAAATTGATTATTTTGAAAAGGACAACTGGAAATTGGTTAGCTTTTTTCGAACAGCCACTTCTAGAGGTGTCATACTATTGAGAATAATAAAATGCCATTCCCATAACTGTCATGAAAACAACCATTGTGTAACTTTTGAATTTAAAGGCTATATTGGCACAGGATTTTTTTTACATTGCCAAAGTATTGGAAAAGACAGGTATAATAAATAACCAAATAAATGAAAACAAATCCGATATTCTAAGTAAACATTTTGCACACTTTTTAAAAAGGATGAAGACATTTTGAATGTTAACCTTGTAGGAGGCTATGTAGAGTTATGTAAAAATGCAAAACGGTATGAGTGAGAATATCAAGGGAAAATAAAGACATACATACAGGTTATGTTCACAGTGTTGCTTGTGCACCATTGGTTGCCCTTTCCTTGTGGTAACTGGTCTCAAATCTTGTATTTCACCTGACAGATGCAGGAGTTTATCAATGTTTTATTTAATTTCAGTATCTTTGTGGGTATGTGTGATCTGACAGAATACGTGTCTCTAATGTGGTCATACATTTGGCAAGAGGTTTGAAACTGAACCTCATTTTGTGGGCAGTGAGCCGGGCATTCTAGATAGCCTCTTTTGATAGCAAGGCCATGCTCACCGGGTTTTTACATTGTCAAGGTTTCTCTTAATTTTAGGTCTGTCACAGTAGTTAGGTACTCTGTGTACTCTGTTTAAGGCAAGTTAGCATTCTAATTTTGGTTTGGTTGATTCCTTTCAGTGGGTCAAATAGTTATTTTTTGTGTTGCTCTTCTGGGGCTCTTTGGGATCTGTTTAGTTTTTTGAACAGAGCCTCAAACTAGCTGGCATAGGAGGCTATTTTCTGGGTCAATCTCACTGTAGACGAGGGATTTTATACGGAAGGTCTGAGAGACGCTTTTCTTTACCTGAGTTTGGATTTTAATGATTTCTGGGTATAGTTTTAATTTAGCTCTGCATGCATCATTGGAGGTTTTGCGTTGTACTGTGAGAATACTTTCGCAAAAATCTGCATGCAGAGTCTCAACTTGGTGTTTGTTCCATTTTCTGGATTCTTGGAGGGGACCCCGCACCTCATGAAGATAAACAGCAATTGGACTACTTTTAATACACATTCCATGATTTGCATGTAAACAGTTCTCAGGGACAAATAAAATGAATAATAACAAAGCATATTTGAAGAGAATTAAGATTTGTTTGATGTTTCTTCTTGAGACTTCAGCACAGTATCACTCAGGGACAGACTGGAACCCAAAATTATTCCACAACCGTTTCTAATACATGTGCTCATTTTACTGTCTAGGTTCCCACACTGGTCACTGACGCACCCACACGTCCTCATGTTGTTGAGATGGACCAGCCCATCTGCCAGGAATGCCCTATTTCTGGTCTGTTTCTGGTACTACTCATGAAAAAACAGCCAAAGAGTGAAATTCTTTAGACACATTCATCTTCCAGAATGAGTCTCAATGTTTTCCACATTTCCTGTTCGGGACCTAATTTCTCTTGCACTGTCACTACGTTTTAAAACAAAACACTGTGTCTTGATGACTTTTTAAAAGTACTGATGTCAATGGAGTGATCATGAAATCTATGTTTACAGCATGACTCAGGTCTAATGGGAACACATATGGGCCATCCTCTTGGTGGCGCTCTACCATGTGGGCATATGAGGCCTAATGCCATACCAGTCTGATCTTCTCGTCCCCGGCCTCCTAAACACTGTGACAGTGACAAAGCCCAGGGGGCCATGTTTCATGGAATTGTTCTGACGATGTGCAGGAATGCGCCAAACACAGCACACCGCCCGCTCCCAAAACACAGGACAAAATGGGACACCTCCGTTGGACATGAGCTAAGGTGCACATACCGGGCTGCGTTTCAAACAGACGTGTCTGCCTCCGAGATGCCTAGCCTGCAAGGTCAAAGAGACGCCGGCTGAATGTTTGTTTCATCCCTGTACGAGTGGTTCTGTGTGGACACTGTGGATTTAGCAGAAACATTTGAGGACAGTCTAAGTGCTGTTTAAACAGAACCTTCCCTGCAGGATGACTTAATATTCATTTAGTCTCCAGGGATCTTTCAATAAACAAAGTGATGGAAGACCTATTAAACAAAATTGTACATAGAATCATCTTGTACTGCACCAGTGAAACACAGTCGGGCTGTGTGGTGAGCACTGAAGCTGTTCTATTTACAAGGGCTAGATTCAAATTACCCCAAACTCAGCAAGAACGTCTAAAACCATCTTTCCTCTGAGGAATTGCAAGACTTGTTTTGAGGTAAAAAGAAATAAATGTAATAATAGTGTTGGCCAATTTTAATGTTATTAACAATCTTATTCATTAACCCACTAGAAACCAGGGGGGCCTTTCATTCAATGGAAACATCCATTCATAGAAATCCATGTGAAATTGGGTCCCCATCCCTTTGTTGTCAAGCTTCAAAAATGTGAGTGTCTGCTGGCATCAAGCAGCAGTTTTATTGTTAAATTATTGTTACATTTCTAGTGACTTCCCGCCAGTTACTTGGAGTGCTGCGTATTAAGCTCTGCCCAAGCAAGGCAGGTGATTGGTTTGACGTGTTTGATTAGTGCTGTGAATAAATGTCCACCCAAACTGGGTATTCAATTTGTTTCACTTTCAGAGAGTCATCACTGTTTTGCACCCCAAGTATCAACCCCTTTTTATCTACTTTCAGCAACACCCTTCACCAGGCCTGGCTCACAAAAAAACATACATCCCAGTGAACATACTGCTAAAAATAAATGGAAATGGAAAATTTTTCTTTCTTTCTTTTTCATTTCAGAATAGACCTTCTGAGGTCTCTGCTTTCTATCAGAGTGAAGCTGTAAAAGCAGCGAGCGGCAACAATAACTTTAAAATGTCTCTGAGCTGCGTGCGGACAGAAAGTCACAGAGACACGATGACAGCAAGCTAATGTAAGTAAATAAACCCCCCTTGTATCACTCAGGCACACACATTGGGGTTGCACCAAAAGTCCCACTCTGTTCCCTATCCAGTGAAATACTTTTGATCATTTACCAAAAGCTGTCATCTAGGTTGCCCAACGTGGACCACATGATCTAATAAGCAGAGCAGGACCAAAGAAGACAGGGGCTCTGAACAGGTCATTTATTGTGCAGCTGAATGGAAGGAATCATATAAGTATGAGGAGTTTCTCAGGATGTTATCGTGACCTTCGTAACAGAATGGGGTGTCTGTTCGATTTGGAAAATATCTTTCCAACAAGAAAGGGTGTCTGTTCAATTTGGGAAAAGGTATTTTCAACAAGAATGAGTGTCTGTTCAATTTGGGACAGGTCTTTCCAACGGAGGTGTCTGTTAAATTTACAAGGGATTTGGTAAGGAGGTTGTCTGAGTTGTCAGCTATAGCTGGCAGATTGAGCACACCGCTGCTCTCTGAATAGCACTGAGAAGTTATAGAACTAGGCCTGTTGTATACAATGTTAATTGTGCGGTTATTTCTCACAAACTCATTCTCCGTCAGACAGGAAGTAAGGCACGCACGCACGCACACACACACACACACTAACAGTTACTTGGAGTCCGACTGCTGCAGTTAATAATTGAATAATGCATAGTTAATAATGTGAATAATTCCAGATCCCCTTTCCCTACATAATGCTATACTTTTTTCCAGAACTCTGATCAAATGTAATGCACTATATAAATATAAATGACTGCTAGGGGGCCCCGAGGCTTGGGGAGGGGATTTAGCTTAGGGCCCCTAAAAGGCTAGAGCAGGCCCTGATAACCAGAGTATTTTGGGGCCTGGTCCAAAGGAGTGAACAATTTAGAATATGGGGTTTAATTTGGGACCCCATGCCTCTACTCTACTGCTTGTACTTTGCATTCACAGAGTATATGTCTCTAGGGCTCTCAGTCACTAAATTAATAAACATAGCTGCATAGTGGCTGGTTAAGAATCACGTCAAGTGCAGTCACTCACTGCAAGTTATCCTTCTCAATTAATTTGAAAGGCAGATATGCAGTCACCTCCAAAATAAATTGGCACCCTTGTTAAAGAATAACAAAGGTGTGGGCAATAAAAAAAAAACTTCATAAAATGAACAACACAGGTAAGGAGCTATTTTTTATTGTAGAAGATGCTTTTAATTGAATGATTCAAGGCAGTCATCCAAAATAACACATTTGCAATGGGAATAATTAAGTCTGGATACTGATTTGGCAATTTAAATATGTTCATTTTGTTGTGAAATAAATTTCAGTTTTTCTTGTATTGCCATTTTCTTATTGTAAAATCAATTTCCAGACAAGTTTCAGCCTACTGGCATTTTTTGGCTACTGTCGTTTTTGGCTAAAATGTCTTACTTAGTCAGGTTCATAATTCTGTTAACTTTACCAAAAGCCCCATATGCAAAATAGCTCCATAACATCAAAGAACCAGCACCATATATATTTTCTTTTGACACAAAACCCGCCACTGGTGTGTGTGTGTGTGTGGCAAAATAGGTTAATTTAATTTGAGGCAATATACTACAAATCCAAGATTCTTTATTGCTCGTATAAACCCGTTACCAACGCAGTTTGAACAATATAAAGGCATATGATGTCATTCTTGGTATATGGTCTCATATACGACAGTTATCAGACAATCTGCATTCAGGATTTAAACCAGACGAGACTATATACTACCGGTATGATATCACTTTTTGCTTCTCTAATTGTGTTGTCAAACAGTTAATAAGATCAGTAAGGCATCTTGGTGGATTTGATTTTATTGCCAGTATACCATGGCTAAATGCTGTGTCCAGGAATGACGCATCGCACAACTCTTAGCCTCTGTATATTGGCCATAAGCCTTATTGCTCACTGATGAACTGGGTGCTTAGACTCCTGAATGCTGATAGTCATGGTATATGAGATTGTATACAATGGGTATGATATACCTTTTACTGTTGTGCCTAAGAACAGCTCTTAGTCGTGGTATATTGGCCATATACCACACCCCTCGTGCCTTATTGCTTACATACACTGATGAGCCAAAACATCATGACCGTTCACAGGTGAAGCGAATAATATTGATCATCTCCCAACAAGGGCACATGTCAAGGTCTGGGTAGATTAGATGTTAAACGAACAATCAGTTCTCGTAGTCAACATGTTGGATGCAGGAGAAATAGGCAGGAGTAAAGACCTGAGTGACTTTGACAATGGCAAATTTGTCATTGTCAGACAACTGTGTCAGAGCATCTCTGAAAAGTCAAGGCTTGTGGAGTGCTCTCGGTTAGCAGTCCACCGTTCACCGTCGAAAGAGCCTACAATGGGCATGCGAACGTCGGAACTGGAACTTGGAGCAGTGGAAGGTCGTCTGGTCCGATGAGTTCCATTTTCTTGAACATAACGTAGATGGCCATGCACGTGTGCGCTGTTTACCTGGGATACACTGTGGGAAGACGACAAGGTGGTGGAGGGAGTGTGATGCTCTGAGCAATGTTCAGCTGTGAAAACCTGGCTCCAGCATTCATGTGGATGTCAATTTGACATGTTCCACCTACCTAAATGTTGTTGCAGACCAGGCACCCCTCTTCATGGCAATGATATTCTCTGATGGCAGTTGCTTCTTTCAGTAGGATAATGCGCCTTGCCACACTGCACACATTGCCTGGCTTCCAAATTCCCCAGATCGCAATCCGATTGCGGAATGTGCTGGACCAACAAGTCCGATCCATGTCGGCTCCACCCTGCAACTTACAGTACAGAACTGGCTGCTTATGTCAGTGCCAGATACCACAGGACACCTTCAGGGGTCTTGTAGAGTCCATGCCTCGGCGGGTCGGTGCTGTTTTGGTGGCACGCGGAGGACCAACAGCATATGAGTCAGGTGGTCATAATGTTTTGGCTCATCAGTGTATTATAGATTTCAGCCAATCATCGTTTATGTGTTAAGTTACCAATTTTATAATTTTATTTTTGCTTTTTTTTGGTACACTTAGCCCAATTTATTAATTTAATGTCTCATTTCAATTTTAAGTCCTTTGCCCTACCCATGGTGATAGATGACGCATGGATTTCACCTGGATTAACTCATTTTCATACCCTAGTGAAACAGGAATTACTGGAAAGCCACAATACGGTTCATTAAGGTTGAGATGTACTTTAAAGTAGAATGTTAACTTAATTTAGCCTAAATGAATCCTTAAAGCTACAATAGGTAGGATTTTGAAAAGAATTCAGATGTGAGAAACAGCACCCCCAATTCTTCCCTTTACCCCCCCCCCCAGCCCGAGTTTGATTGACAGCTGGGTTTCTCTTTCCTAATCATATGAACACACATGCAGGCAAGCTGAGCTAGCTCAATTTAGTCTAATAAATGTTACTATAGTAATGGGGGCAATCATTCTGGAGGTGACTGTACAGTTTTTGGTGTCTGTACTCTTTCAAAGGCCACTTGACAAACACTGAAATCACACACACTTCACTGTACTGTATGTGTAACTGTATGCAATCTTCAAATAGAACAACCTGGATTCCTGCTCTGATCTCAACCACTATCAGCTGTGGAACAAACTGCACACTCAGGATCTGAGCATCGTCATATCTTAGTTTGGGGACTGGAACTAGAAATACCTTCAGCTCATTTAGGACTCTTCCTTCCCAGAAGTAATTTATCATACACTCCCTGATCGCATGTTTTCTGGCACTCTCACAATCTTATACAACATATTGCTAAGAACAGCCGGCTTATTTGCCCAGAAACAACAGACAAGAGATTAAAATGCATCAACACATGCTGCGGAATATAATTATGCTTGATAAATGTTGCCATATTAAAAAGTAATAGGTTAGCACACCAAGGTGCATTTTGTTTCTGTTAGTGTTTTATTTCATAAGCTTCCTCGTAGCTGCCAATAGATGGCCCCCTTTCCTGTGTTTTCAATTTTCAGCAAAGTCTCACAGGAAAAGAGATCAGAAAGAAAACTATTAATTATTGATTGGTGTTAACAATATGAAGCAAAATAGCATGTTACTCAAATATATACAGAAATGTCTTTTACTCATTTGGTGGGCAACAATTGCTGCCCAATTCACAGCATAAAGTCAAGAATCAAAAGAAGTTTTTATCTGACTTGATACACAGTTCTGTTCTCCCATCTGGAGCTATTAATCTAAAAGTCCTTCCAAACTATGCATTTCACTATATGGATCCTTTTATATGTACCCAAGTAAAACAAAATGCCAAAATTCTAGGCCTTGCTTGTCATGCTTGACACACAAGTCTTACATACTGGCTGTGCAGATATTCGGAGAAACTGGCAATTGTTGGAAATGGCACTTGTAGAAAGAACATTTTCAGTAACAGAATTCCTAAATCGATTGTTTCAATTAGAAAATTTTTATTTTTAATGTGCATTCACAAGAAATTGCACCAATACAAGTGCAATAGATATACAGTTTTACATCTGTTTTCTATAGGTCTAAAAAAGTCCTATAAAAGACCGGTCTGCAATGACTATTCCTACACATTCCTCTGAGTAGGTCATTCCGGTCCGACGCCCGCCGAATCCTCTCGGTGGTGAAGTACATAGTAGTCGTGGACGTACATGAGCACAGCGAATGGCTGGCCAATGATGAGGGAGACCCATACAGCGGCGTTGCCATAGTTACCCCGGAGAAAACACACCACAAACCAGGCCAGCGGAAGCTGTGAGCCAAGGACTCAATTTGGTGAGTAAACCAACATAACGGACATTTCAATGAGTAGAAACAGCACAGATATTCAGAGAATACACTTCTGCAGTGTGTGCAGCTCCGTTTCTCCATCCCTGATCTCACCTGAGCCATCATGCCCAGGAAAGCCCACGGCCTCAGCATCTTCAGCGGGACACTGACCAGATACTGCAAAGACATCAGCAGCAATGAGTTTTAGTTTCCATATTTACATATGCATTTCTATATAAATGTGTGCATGTGTGTGTGTGTGGCTGCTGATAATGGGCCTAAGAATGCCCATGTAGACACTCCATTTTATTTCAATAGACGAATAAATAGCTTTTCTATCAAAAGCAAGGACATTTCAAAGTGACCCCAAAAAGTTTTGAATGTCAGTGTATAAACACGCGCGCACACATGCACAAAAGTTTGGGGTCACATAGAAATGTCCTTGCTTTTGATAGAAACGCTATTTTTTTGTCTATTTAAATAAAATCAATATTGATCAGAAACACAGTGTAGACATGTTAATGTTGGAAATGTCATGATAATGTTGGAAATGACTTGTAGCTGGAAGCAGCTGATTAGCAATGGAATATCTACATAGGTGTACAGAGGCCCATTATCAGCAACCATCACTCCTGTGTTCCAATGACACATCGTGTTTGCTAATCCAGGTTTATCATTTTAAAAGGCCAATTGATCATTAGAAAACCCTTTTGTGATTATGTTAGCACCACTGAAAACTGGTGTACTGATTAAAGAAACAATAAAACTGCACTTCTTTAAACTAGTTCAGTATCTTCAGCATCAGAGTTTCTGGGTTTGATTACAGGCTCATAATGGCCAGAAACAAAGAACTTCCTTCTGAATCTCATCAGTCTATTCTTGTTCTAAGAAATGAAGGCTATTCCATGTGAGAAATTGCCAAGAATCTGAAGATCTTGTACAACGGTGTGTACTACTCCCTTTACAGAACTGAGCAAACTGGCTCTAACCAGAATAGAAATAGTAGGAGGCCCCGGCACACAACTGAGCAAGAGGACAAATACAATAGTGTCTAGTTTGAGAAACAGATGACTCGCATATCCTCAACTGGCAGCTTCATTAAACAGTGTCCAGTCTCAACATTGAAGGGGCAACTCCAGGATGCTGGCCTTCTAGGCAGAGTTGCGAACAAAAAGCCATGTCTCAGACTGGCCAATATAAAGAAAGTATAAAGATGGCAAAAAAACACACACACTGGACAGAGGAAGATTGGGGAAAAAATGTTTGAAGTGTTCGGATCACAAAGAACATTCCTGAGACGCAGACCAAATGAAAAGATGCTGGAGGAGTGCTTAATGCCTGTCAAGCATTGTGGAGGCAATGTGATGGTCTGGGGGTGCTTTGGTGGTGGTAATGTGGGAGATTTGTACAGGGTAAAAGGGATCTTGAAGAACGAAGGCTATCACTCCATTTTGCAATGCCATGCTATGCTATACCCTGTGGACGGCACTTGATTGGAGCCAAATGGAGGATTCTTTGACGAAAGCAAAGTTTAAAGGATGCAATTATTATTTAAAAGATTGAGTTCATCAATCAATATTTGGTGGAATAACCCTGATTTTTAATCACAGCTTTCATGCGTCTTGGCATGCTCTCCACCAGTCTGTCACATTGCTGTTGGGTGACTTTATGCCACTCCTGGCACAAAAATTCAAGTACCTCGGGATTGTTTGATGGCTTGTGGCCAACAATCTTCCTCTTGATCAAATTCCAGAGGCTTTCAATGGGGTTCAGGTCTGGAGATTGGGCTGGCCATGACAGGTTCTTGATCTGGTGGTCCTCATATCCACACCTTGATTGACCTGACTGTGTGGCATGGAGCATTGTCCTGCTGGAAAAAACAATTCTCAGAGTTGGGGAACATTGTCAGAGCAGAAGGAAGCAGGTGTTCTTCCAGGATAACCTTGTATGCGTCCTTCACAAAGACAAATCTGCCCGATTCCAGCCTTACTGAAGCATCCCCAGATCATCACTGATCCTCCACCAAATTTCACAGTGGGTGTGAGACACTGTGGCTTGTAGGCCTCTCCAGGTCTCCGTCTAACCATTAGACGACCAGGTGTTGGGTAAAGCTGAAAATTTGACTCATCAGAGAAGATGACCATACTCCATTCCTCTACGGTCCAATCCTTACGGTCTTTTGCAAACTTCAGCCTGGCTCTTCTTTGCTTCTCATTGATGAAGGGCTTTTTTCTAGCTTTGCACGACTTCAGCACTGCCCCTAGGAGCCTGTTTCGAATCATCCTCGCTGTGCACTTCACCCCAGTTGCTGTTTGCCATTCTTTTTGTAGGTCACTTGATGTCATCCTATGGTTGTTGAGCGACATTCGAGTGAGTTGACAGGCACATCTCATTTTACTTAATGAGGTACTGATTAGGTGATTACCTGAACCAAATCTAATTCAATGAGGAAAAGTATAAAAACCACTGCTGTGGTCATCACCATCCTCTTGCAATAGGACCAGCTGGATGGCAAAAACAGTGCAAGTAGTAACTCAAAGGTAATTTGAATAAAAAAATAACTATTCAGCATGACAAAAGAGTTGGAAAGAAAATCTTTGAGTGAGGAAAAGAAGGGTTCAATTCTGGCTTTACTGGCAGAGGGATACAGTGAGCGTCAGGTTGCTTCCATCCTGGAAATTTCAAAGACGGCGGTTCATAAGAACAAGGTCAAGCAACAGACATTGGGGACAACAAAGCTACAGACTGGCAGAGGGCGAAAACGACTGTCCACTGACCAAGATGTTTTTATTTGGAATTTGGGAGTAATGTTGTCAGTAGTTTATAGAATAAAACAAAACTGTTAATTTTACTCAAACACATACCTATGAACAGTAAAACCAGAGAAACTGATAATTTTGCAGTGGTCTCTTAATTGTTTCCAGAGCTGTATGTGTATTTCCGGAGCTGAATACACACACACGCACACGCGTGCATACACGCACGTATACATTAATATATTATCTGCGGTTGTAAGTTGCACAGTATATGGACTATGCTCGAGACACGTAACCTATAGAATGACACCCAGTTCTTCCAGTTGAGAAAGGAAGGTAAGGTCTCCAGACAGACACGTAACCTATAGAATGACACCCAGTTCTTCCAGTTGAAAAAGGAAGGTAAGGTCTCCAGACAGACACGTAACCTATAGAATGACACCCAGTTCTTCCAGTTGGAAAAGGAAGGTAAGGTCTCCAGACAGACACGTAACCTATAGAATGACACCCAGTTCTTCCAGTTAGAAAAGGAAGGTAAGGTCTACAGACAGACAGACACCTAACCTATAGAATGACTGCTGGATGATTATCAACACCCAGCCCATTGCGTTGACTGATGGGGACCCGACAGAGAGCCCTGCCGTGTGACCCTCATATCCGCAGCTCCCAGTCTCCAGGGATCCCTCCTGTCATTACTCAGGAGAGGGGGAGAGAGGAGCACCCCGCGGGGCCGTGTGGCTTTCTGTACCCCCCCCCCCCCGCTGTCCTCTGAAGGTGAACGTTTAGAGCGGCAGCAGCCCTGTCTGTCTGTCCTTCCGGGCCGGGCCGGGGACGGGCAGAGCCGTATCTCTGTGAACCTGCTGACTGAACAGGCTCTTCTCCGCACAGCCCTCTTATCTCCTCCTCCAGGAGCACAGCAGCCTGATACGGGCTTGTGTTACACTCCTCCTCTCATCCCAGCTACGCTACCGTCCCTCCAATGCTGACCTTCGACAGTGATGAAGAGTACTGGATATGAGCCAAGCAAAGGCACCGACGTGTATGTTTGTGTTTGTTGTGTGTGTGTGTGTGTGTGTTGGGTGTGTGTGAGCGTGTTGGGTGTGTGTGAGTGTGTTGGGTGTGTGTGACTGTGTTGGGTGTGTGTGACTGTGTTGGGTGTGTGTGACTGTGTTGGGTGTGTGTGACTGTGTTGGGTGTGTATGAGTGTGTGCACAACAGGGGGAAATGATCTGCTGAAATGGCCCTACTTCATTTCCTTTCTGGTAAATAAAGTCACTCCTACGCGATATAGCAATTACTACATATAAACAGCGTCTAACATGTCTAATAATATCTAGCAACTGTGAACTGTAGGCTAAAAAAAACCCACAATATCTTCACATATACATTCACATACACACATTAATACACACACACAGTTGTGCTCATAAGTTTGCATAACCTGGCAGAAATTGTGAAATTGTGTCTTTGATTTTGAAAATATGACTGATCATGCAAAAAACTGTCTTTTATTTAAGGATAGTGATCATATGAAGCCATTTATTATCACATAGTTGTTTGGCTCCTTTTTAAATAATAATGATAACAGAAATCACCCAAATGGCCCTGATCAAAAGTTTACATACCCTTGAATGTTTAGCCTTGTTACAAACACACAAGGTGACACACACAGGTGAAAATGGCAATTAAAGGTGAATTTCCCATAACTGTGCCTTTTTTTTGCAATTAGTGTCTGTGTATAAATAGTCAATGAGTTTGTTAGCTCTCATGTAGATGCACTGAGCAGGCTAGATACTGAGTCATGGGGGGCAGAAAAGAACTGTCAAAAGACCTGCATAACAAGGTAATGGAACTTTATAAATATGGAAAAGGATATAAAGGATATAAAAAGATATCAAAATTCTTGCAAATGCCAGTCAGTACTGTTCAATTACTTATTAAGGAGTGGAAAATTCAGGGATCTCCTGATACCAAGCCAAGGTCAGGTAGACCAAGAAAGATTTCAGCCAAAACTGCCAGAAGAATTGTTCGGGATACAAAGAAAAACCCACAGGTAACCTCAGGAGAAATACAGGCTGCTCTGGAAAAAGATGGTGTGGTTGTTTAAGGAGCAATGAGCTGCATGGTTGAGTTGCCAGAAAGAAGCCTTTGCCACAAAAAGGCCTTTTTGTGTTGCCATGTTTTTTTTTGTGATTGTGCCATTTTGTTATGACAAAGTTGAATGAGAATCCCATAATAAATAAAAGACACGCGTTTTGCCTGCTCACTCATGTTTTCTGTTGTTTTGCCTGCTCTCTCATGTTTTTTATATTACCAATTCTCCAAGGGTATGCAAACGATTGAGCACAACTG